>JAJAGP010002607.1:0-30000 GCA_025084515.1 Ancistrus triradiatus
GCATCTCCTTGTTCGATCACGTGACAAATGACACGCTCAGAAGGAAATTTGGCGTCGCCCCTATCGACGAAAAAATGCGCGAAAGAAGACTTCGCTGGTTTGGGCACGTCACCAGAGCGGCAGCAGGGACAGTGGCCAAAACCGCCTACAACCTGTACGTTGATGGCCGACGACCAAGAGGGAAACCGAAGCAGCGGTGGCAAGATACGATCAATGCGGACATGAAGACCAACAATTTAAGCCCGCAAGATGCCCTCGATCGTGCAAAATGGACAGCATTGATCCGGAGAGCGGACCCCACTATAGTGGGATAAACGCCAGGAAGAAGAAGAAGAATGGGCGCTGCCAGATCTTCCTATATCCACAAGTTTTCTCCTGGTACTCCCTTCTCCTACCACATTCCAAAGATATGGTCAGTTGGCCTGTCTAAAATGTCCCTGTTGTTTTGAAGTGTTTTATTCCAAATACATTTGAATGTATTAGTGGAAATGCTGATTATTACAATTCCATATTTTTTAAACAAATAATAAAGTTTATTAAAGCACATTCTTTTTTTAAGCTGACTGTATTTATGGTACTCTAGTCATGTGTGGTTTGTGTTAAACACTAGCAAGTTTGTTTAACAAAAACAAAATAGATAATTTAATGTAACCCAGCATTAAAACAATTCACTTAAAGATAGGATATAATTTACAGCATTTAGCAGACACCCCTATCCAGAGCGACTTATAGATGAGCTTTTTTTTTTTTTGGTAGACATACCTCATGCCTCTGTTAATATCTGATGTCATAAATCATAAAGGATATATCCATACAGTGGTGCTTGAAAGTTTGTGAACCCTTTAGAATTTTCTATATTTCTGTTTCAAGTACAGGTAGTCCTCGGGTTACGACAGTCTCGAGTTACGACGTTTCGTAGTTACGACGCATCTCCCATAAGCCTTGTTTCGACTTAAATGGTTATGCGTCGTAAAACGTTGTGACTTCGTGTTTGAGTTGACGGCGGAGGAATACACTACGGTTACGCGGCTCGGGACTGAGGCGGCGGTGCGTCACCCCAGTGGCTTGTTAACTTTTTGCCCTTCATTATGGCTCCCAAGCATAAGGCAGACTCTTCTGATGGCAGTGCATCGAAGAAGAGGAAGGCCATCACCATGGAAGTGAAATTAGATATCGTTAAGCGATACGGTAAGCGGGAAACACCGACAAACATTGGCCGGGCGCTCGGACTTAGTCGTTCGACGGTCGCTACCATTATCAAGGATAAAGCTCGCATCCTTGAACATGTGAAAGGATCTGCTCCTATGCAATCGAAAGTGATAACTAGGCAGCGTAGTGGTCTTATTATTGAGATGGGAAAATAAATGTATTTAATGTGTTTTTTTGATAATTATGTAGGGTACTGTGTTAGAATAGGTGTTAGGATAGGATAAGTGCTTACAGTATGTTGTTTATGATGTTATTTATGTACCGTATGTACGTGTGTTCCAAATTACACCGAAAATCGGTTTACGACTCCCCCTAGGGACGGATCTGCGTCGTAAGTCGAGGACTACCTGTATATGACAATAAACATAACATTTTCACACAAGTACTAAAAGTATTTAAAGAGAACCCAGTTAAACAAATGAGACAAAATGATTATATTTGGTCATTTGTTTATTGAGGAAAATGATCCAAGGTTACATATTAGAGAGGGGCAAAAGTATGTGAACCACTAAGATTAGCAGTTAATTAGAAGGTGAAATTAGAGTCAGGTGTTTTCAATCAATGGGATGACAATCAGGTGTGAGTGGGCACCCTGTATCATTTAAAGAACAGGGATCTACCAAAGTCTGCCTTTCACAACACGTTTGTGGAATTGTATCATGGCACGAACAAAGGAGATTTCTGAGGACCTCAGAAAAGAGTTGTTGATACTCATCAGGCTGGAAAAGGTTACAAAACCATCTCTAAAGTGTTTTGACTCCACCAATCCACAGTCACACAGATTGTGTACAAATTGAGGAAATTCAAGACAATAGTTACCCTCCCCATGAGTTTTCAATCAACAAAGATCACTCCAAGAGCAAAGCATGTAATAGCTGGCGGACCTCAGAGTAACTTCTAATCAACTGAAGGCCTCTCTCACATTGGCTAATATTAATGTTCATGAGTCCACCATCAGAAGAATGCTGAACAACAATGGTGTGCATGGCAGGGTTGCAAGGAGAAAGTCACTGCTCTCCAAAAAGAACATTGCTGCTCATCTGCAGTTTGCTAAAGATCACATGGACAAGCCAGAAGGCTATTGGAAGAATGTTTTGTGGACAGATGAGGCCAAAATTGAAATTTATGGTTTAAAAGAAAAGTGTTATGTTTGGAGAAAGGAAAACACTGCATTCCAGCATAAGAACCTCATTCCATTTGTGAAACATGGTGGTGGAAGTATCATGGTTTGGACCTGTTTTGCTGCATCTGGGCAGGACGGCTTGCCATCATTGATGGAACAATGAATTCTGAATGATTTCAGAGAATTCTAAAGGAAAATGTCAGGACATCTGTCCATGAACTGAATCTCAAGAGAAGGTGGGCCATGCAGCCAGACAACGACACTAAGCACACAAGTCGTTTTACCAAAGAATGGTTACAGAAGAATAAAGTTAATGTTTTGGATTGACCAAGTCAAAGTCCTGACCTTAATCCAATTGAACGGTGGTGGAAGGACCTGAAGCGGCAGTTATGTGATGAAACCCACCCAACATTGCCAGAGCTGAAGCTGTTCTGTACATGGAATGGGCTAAAATTCCATCAAGCCGGTGTGCAGGCACTAATCAACATTTTATCGGAAACTGTAGTGCAGTTATGCTGCACAGGGGAGTCCCTGAATACTGAAAGCCAAAGATTCACATACTGTTGCCACTCACTAATTATCATATTAGATATTTTCCCCCTCAATCATAAATGACCAAGTTAATTATATTGTCTCATTTGTTAACTGGGTTCTCTTTATCTACTTTTAGGACTTGTGTGAAAATTGTATGATGTGTAGTTCATCTTTATGCAGTCTCAAAGCGTTTCACAAACTTTCAAGCACCACTTATATATATATATATTATACACACTGCTCAAAACAAAAGGGAACACTTAAACAACACAATATAACCCAAAGTAAATCAAACTTCTGTGAAATCAAACTGTCCACTTAGGAAGCAACACTGATTGACAATCAATTTCACATGCTGTTGTGCAAATGGAATAGACAACAGGTGGAAATTATTGGCAATTAGCAAGACACACTCAATAAAGGAGTGGTTCTGCAGGTGGAGACCACAGACCACTTCTCAGTACCTATGCTTTCTGGCTGATGTTTTGGTCACTTTTGAATGTTGGTGGTGCTTTCACACTCGTGGTAGCATGAGACGGACTCTACAACTCACACAAGTGGCTCAGGTAGTGCAGCTTATCCATGATGCAAGCCTTATCCTGTGGCAAGAAGGTTTGCTGTGTCTGTCAGCGTAGTGTCCAGAGGCTGGAGGCGCTACCAGGAGACAGGCCAATACACCAGGAGACGTGAAAGAGGCCGTAGGAGGGCAACAACCCAGCAGCAGGACCGCTACCTGAGGAACAGGAGGAGCACTGCCAGAGCCCTGCAAAATGACCTCCAGCAGGCCACGAATGTGCATGTGTCTGCAAAAACGGTTAGAAATCGACTCCATGAGGATGGTATGAGGGCCCGACGTCCACAGATGGGGGTTGTGCTCACAGCCCAAGACCGTGCAGGACGCTTGGCATTTGCCAGAGAACACCAGGATTTAACAAATTCGCCACTGGCACTCTGTGCTCTTCACAGATGAAAGCAGGTTCACACTAAAGACATGTGACAGAGTCTGGAGACGCCGTGGAGAGTGATCTGCTGCCTGCAACATCCTTCAGCATGACCGGTTTGGCAGTGGGGTGGCAGTAATGGTGTGGTTGGGCATTTCTTTGGAGGGCCGCACGCCCTCCATGGTGCTCGCCAAAGGTAAGCCTGACTTCCATTGTAACCGATAGGAGATCCTCAGAACCCCTTGTGGAGACCATATGCTGGTGCAGTTGGCCTGGTTCCTCCTAATGCTCAGGACAAATGGCTAGACCTCATGTGGCTGGAGTGTGTCAGCAGTTCCTGCAAGATGAAGGCATTAAAGCTATGGACTGGCCCGCCCGTTCCCCAGACCTGAATCCCATTGAGTACATCTGGGACATCATTTCTCGCTCCATCCACCAACGTCACGTTGCACCACAGACTGTCCAGGAGTTGGCGGATGCTTTAGTCCAGGTCTGGGAGGAAATCCCTCAGGAGACCATCTGCCACCTCATCAGGAGCATGCCCAGGCATTGTAGGGAGGTCATACAGACACGTGGAGGCCACACACAATACTGAGGCTCATTTTGAGTTGTTTCAAGGATTACATCAAAGTTGGATCAGCCTGTAGTGTGTTTTTCCACTTTAATTTTGTGTGTGACTCCAAATCCAGGCCTCCATTGGTTAATAAATTTGATTTCCATTGATGATTTTTCTGTGATTTTGTTGTCAGCACATTCAACTTTGTACAGAACAAAGTATTCAATGAGAATATTTCATTCATTCAGATCTAGGATGTGTTATTTGAGTGTTCCCTTTATTTTTTGAGCAGTGTATATATAGTACATATATTTTTGTGAGTTTTGTTTTTTGAATTTGTTAACTGTTAAAAACTGTTGCAGTTTTAAAGAAAAAAAATGCAGTTTTCAATATGGGGAGCAGCAAAATGTGGGGACGTCTTAAAACTGTTCCTTAAAAATACAAACGGGTGAATCAAGTAAGTTTGTGCCATCCTATCACCAGCAGAGGGCGAGAGAGTTGAACAGTTTACCAGCGCCATTAACCATGGGAACTCGGTTTCCCTTCAGACTAATCATCCCAAATTTTGTTGCATCTGCTGGACAGGATACAAAAGGCTGCATGCTCAATAATCCAGGTAAAAAAAATCCCAAAAGTTTGATTCTGTTCATCTGGGCATACGGTTTTGTGGGAGAAACGTTTCGTCACTCATCCATGTTACTTCTTGAAAAAGTCACTTGGATGAGTGATGAAAGACTGTAAACGTCACTTAGATGAGTGAGGAAACGTTTCTCCCACAAAACCTTATGTCCAGATGAACAGATTCAACTTCTGGGGGAAAGCCGGACAATACCATTGTTAATTGTTGTGCCTTTGTGAAGTTGGAATGTTAGTTTTGTCCCATTTGTGTGCTCCCAATATTACTGAAAAGAGATTTCAGAAAAGAAATGAGAATGCTAAAAATTGAAAATTGTGAAAAGAAACTTGAAAAGATAAACTGAGATAACTGCGTAGAACTAATAAGGAAATTAGGTTTTGTAGAAGGGGAAAGGAAGCTGACAACATGAAAAGACAGTACTGAAAAGAAGAACATGGAACTGGAAAGACCGTACTGAAGTGTTGAGTTTCTTGTTTGAAACTATTTTATTTGTCTGAGGGTGCCATCTTGGCGTTCCCGTTCTTTGCAATTTTTCCACTCAGCCTCATGCGCCATCCAGTGGTACACAGGTAGATTGCATGTCTCACAATCAGAGGTACGCAAGTTCTTTTACTTGTACTACTATTGCTACTAATTTGTACATGTTATTAAATGTAGGCTTTATTTATGTAAATAAGCAAATATATTTCTTTAAAGAGGCTTTCTAAATAAGAAGTACAGATCCATGATAATGAGAGTATATAACGGTTTGCACTACAACTAAATGAATCGCTGCATTGACATTAAATAAATGACATTATCATCTTTAGATCACCACAACAAAAACAGAATAAAAATAAACAAAATGCTTTGCATTTTTTAATACATGCTGCTAAATCGGTCATAACTGGACATGATAATATTCAGGAATACATACAATAATGATATTTAACCCCAAACAATATTGTTGACTCTCATCTATTCACATTCACATATTTTGTAGAGCAGTTCTTTTTTTCTTTTTTTTTTTTTTTTGCTTCATTTTTAATATAATTGTAATATTCATCAATGTAGTGGGTAGAAATGTAGTGGGTAAAATTAAAAACTATTAAGTTACAGAAATAATCATGTAAAGTACAGATACCTAAAATAAATACTTAAGTACAGTGATGAATTACTTGTACTTCATTACTTACCACCTCTGCTCACAATAGCAAGGGACCCGTTTCAAGCCTGCTCTGCGTGGGTTCCCAAATATATATATTACCTTTTTTATCACCTTGTTTTTCATTCACCCCCTTACACCTTAGTAAGTAATGGCAGTCTCCTCTGAATCACCATGTTTGTGGTTTTGGTTGTGGTTTTCTTGAGAGGACTGTACAAAATCTTTTGGACATGCAGTGTATGTATCAGATGTAGGCCCCCAAATATACTTTGGCTTTATACTTATGGTTTCAGAAGTGTTTACTGTACATCAAAATACTTTGTTTTAATTTTTACAGTAGCCAGCCCTACTTGGCTATTGTGAATAAGAATTAAACAACACATGAAATACTCTCATTAAATACGTTCAATGTCTACACTTGTCTACATGTTGTTCCTGCTTGATTGATAATTGATAATTATTTATGTAGTTCATACAATGCAGCTTAAAGCATCAACACCAGTACACCAACCTTTTACCCATACCAGAATGACAGGTAGAATAAAGTGGAAATTCTGGTTCCCAAGTAGCGCAAATGTACATATCATTGAAAGCTTAATGGTCCTGAGGACAGCATTTCATATCCATTTGCTGATGACATGGATGAGCACATTTATGATAGTTTGGAAAGAGGTGGTGGTTGACTTTGTCTTCATGTGGGAGGGAGATTAGTTTGTTTTAGTCCTGTTCCCTTCAGACTGGTAGTACACCAGGACATATGAAGCTAGTGGATGGGAATTACCATAATCATATTTAGAAAGACAAAATCTAAACAACAAAATCTCACATTCAGTTAAAAACAACACATTCCTAATCTGCAATACATTATTTGGTAGAAAGTTAGGCTTTACATTTACATTTACAGCATTTAGCAGATCCAACCATCGAGAGTGACACTAACTTATTCCAGCAAAAATAGCATACAGCCAAAAATTACAAAACAACAGGTGGTATAAGTTTTAACAAAGAAAAACAAAAGAAACATACTGGTAAGAAAGAAACAAGCAAGGGAGGTTTTTTTAAAAATGTAAAATGGATGAAGAGGTGTGTTTGAGGATAGTGAGAGACTCTCATTCAGAAAGCAGGACAAGTTAATTCCACTGTCATGAGTGCATGTCAGAAAAGATTTTTAACAGTGTTCTTTGACTTGAAGCTGGGCCCTGCTGAGCTATGTGAAAGCTCAGAATGGGTTTCATTATGTTCCTTCAGGTAAGAGAGGGCTGATCCATTTTTAGCTTTGTAGGCAAGAAAGAGTGTTTCAAATTTAACAACAGCTGCTGAACGAATAAGTGGGGAGACTGATGAGAGTATGAGAGTAAATTAAAAATCACACATCAGTTGCATGCGGTCTGACTGTATACATGGGAATATCTGTCAGGAGTGCACTGCAGGAGACAAGTCTGGATGTGACAAGTATCTGAGTGACCACAGTGGTAAGAACTGATTTATTACTTCATAAGTTGTTGAAGTTTGTGAACCCTTCAGAATTTTCTGTATTTCTGCATAAATATGGCCTAAACCATCACCTTTTTTGTACCATTTTTGTCCCACCACAAATGAGAAAAAAATAATGTACTTGGTCATTTACTTATTAAGGAAAATGATTCAATATTACATATTAGTGAGGGGCAAAAGTATGTGAACCTTTTGCTTCAGGTCCTTCCACAACATTTCGATTGGATTAAGGTCAGGACTTTGACTTGGCCATTCAAAACATTAACTTTATTCTTCTTTAACCATTCTTTGATAGAAAGACTTGTGTGCTTAGGGTTGTTGTCTTGCTGCATGACCCACCTTCTCTTGAGATTCAGTTCATGGACAGATGTCTTGACATTTTCCTTTAGAATTCTCTGATATAATTCAGAATTCATTGTTCCATCATTAATGGCAAGCTATCCTGGACCAGATTCAGCAAAACGGGCCCAAACCATTATACTACCAACACCATGTTTCACAGATGGGATAAGGTTCTTATGCTGGAATGCAGGAAACGAATGAGACAGGTGACTTCATCCATACACGAGAAGGTAAAAAAAATAGGGAAACAAAAAATAGCGGGATGAGGCCTAGTCGTAATTCGACCGAAAACAAAATACAGATCTCTGGCCGGGTAAAAGTAGGGTCGAGAAAGGGGAGGAGGAGGCGATCGAGGCAATACTAGGGGGGGGAAGGGAGAAAACATTATAAAACGAAACAGCGGAGGGGGTGTTTTCCGTTCTCCAAACATAACACTTTTCTTTTAAACCAAAAAGTTCTATTTTGGTCTCATCCATCCACAAAACATTCTTCCAATAGCCTTCTGGTTTGTCCACGTGATCTTTAGCAAACTGCAGATGAGCAGCAATGTTCTTTTTGGAGAGCAGTGGCTTTCTCCTTGCAACCCTACCATGCACACCATTGTTGTTCAATGTTCTTCTGATTCTGGATTAATGAACATTAACTTTAGCCAATTTGAGAGAGGCCTTCAGTTGCTTAGAAGTTACCCTGGAGTCCTTTGTGATCTCGCCAACTATTACATGCCTTGCTCTTGGGGTGATCTTTGTTGGTCGACCACTCCTGGGGAGGGTAACAATGGTCTTGAATTTCCTACATATGTACACAATCAAGCACCACTGTACTGTTGTATTTCACACCATCTTTGAAGACACCTCTCTGGATCATCACCATGCATCAGTCCACACACCTCTGCTGAACCACTGAAACTTTACATACTCTGCCAGAAACTGCATTATGCCTTTGACATTTTCTTAGACAGCACTGGCTTTTTAACAAATCTTCTAGACACAACACCTGCAATAGACCATGTTGTGGTTATTGTTCTTCTTGAGTCTTGTTTTTGGATGTTTTAAATTCTGCTGATTGCTTTTGAAGGCATTTTTTCTGTCTTTGAGAACTGCAAATTTCAGCAGGGGATTCACCTCTGCTTGAGAAAGCTTTGGTTCTTTCAGATTCCTTCTTGCTGGTAACATCACCTGTTGCTAACCTATTCTCTTAAGCTGATAGTGAAACCAGGATTTGCTGTGCCTTTAGCGTCTTGAATATTTCAGAATAGCCCCCAAGTAGAGGTCTCTGCTAAACAGAGCAAGTGGGCGAATTTCAACCATCCAATCACAGTTCAAAACAAAGAGACTGGGCGAATTTTGTTGGCAGTTACAGTTCAGGACGAAGTGAGTGGGTATATTTTGACGGTCCAGTAGGTGCAGTTGGCCCCCTGCATGATTTTTTCACTCATTTGCAACTTACAAGACTGTGTATTGTTCATCTGTACCTGTAGATATCTGTAACTCCTACCTCTATTTAGGAGCTTGTTTTCAGGCATGTGATGGGCTGCATCAGGTGTGGCAGATTAGCAAATAGTGATTGAAAAAAGCCAGAATAAGTTTTGGAAGATTTTGAACACCCAGGCGTGTTAGTTGAGTTTTCTACCAAACATTTAACTCTTGTCATGGTTTTCTATTTGTGTACAAGATGACTATGTAAGTGAATGTCTCTTTTCCTGCTTCATATTCCCCAACAGTGAACCGCATCAAGAGTAACACTGCAACAAGCAGTGAAAAGCGAATGGTGGACCATTAAGAGAGAGACAGAGAGAGAGAGAGAGAGAGAGAGATAGAGAGAGAGAGAGAGAGAAATACAATTTATAAACAAGATTAAAAAGATCAGAGCTAGTGAGGTACTGTTTAAACAACAACAAAAAAGGTTTTTAATGTAATTTTGAACTGTCATTCTTACAGTTGTGAAGGAAAAACATCTTGACTTTTTGGGTAGGGGAAATACTGTAACTAGAAAGACTCCAACAAATCTGAGATAACTTCCAGAGTCTGTGGGCCACAAAGTCATCACTTAGATTAAACCATTAGTGAGGCAGGGGGCAGTTGTATTTTCTGTGTTAAAATATAATGTTTAAACCATGGTTGTAACGGTTTTTCAGTTTATCAGACAAACTTCCATTTAAAGCAACAACAAAAAACGGCCTTTTTTTAAAACTATTTTTAGGGGTGCTGGGATTGAATTTAGGGGCGCTCAAGGGGCTAGACACGCCTATGTAGAATACTATACTAGACTGTTCAATGTTCAAGACCTAGCGCTGCCAAGCTGCTGGGCCCTGGAAGCTTGTCTGTTATTTGCGAAAAGAGAATTCGTACGCTTGATCTCATTGGCTACTTTATACCGGTAAGCGCCGGTCAGTACGTAAAGGACACCGATTTCTTCCAATCATATTCTAAGGCAACTGATGTAGGCGTGGTTTTGATGGGGAACTATTTATCCTGTTAGCCAATCGGATTTGCGAGTCTTGAGTATTAGCCAAAGAGAAAGCGGCATAGGCGGGTGCGGCAGCGCACCACGGTGTAGTGTTGAAATGGGTATTGGTGGTGCAGATGCTGAAATCAGTTGAGTGGAAGTGGAAGTAGCGAGTGTTGGAGGCTAGCTAACAGAAACTGCAGTCTTTCCACTAGCTTATGTGAGAAATGTGAAGAAACTAGCAGCGCTTTTCCTACCGTACCTGTAAGAGACGTTAGAGACTCCGTTTCCTTTAGGAAAGCGCTCTGGACAGTTAGCGTGCTAGTTTTTTAACGGCTAGTAAACGTTAAACTTGCTCGAGCTCTGTTTCCTGCTGTTTAAAGCCCGCGAGCTGGATGTGCTTACTGTCATGTGTCCGGCCGGCTGCTCCCATGTGAACGCTTACAAAGTGGACAATTGGAGGCAAAACCTGCGAGTCATTTATCAGTGCTTTGTGTGGAGCGGTACCGCTGAAACCAGGAGGCGAAAGGTAAAGCAGAAACAAACCAAAACAAGCCGAATTCATGGCTATCTAGGGTTGAGTGAGTGTAACCTACTTGTATTGTGTACGACGCCCTGCACACAGAAGCACATCACATACAGGCAATGTAGTTGTGCCTCACTGCAGACAGGGCAGAACACCACCTCGCTGTGCAACTAAAAACACGGTCATGATAATCAAAGTGTGTGCAAGCTGCTGCTGGTGTGCTAGCTTCGCCTTAGACCGGTCAATGCATCAAGATCCATACACATCATGATGCGACCATCAACACGCATATTGATGTAATGCACCGATCTGTTTCCCGCAGCCAGCGTTTCACACTTAATAACAGTTCAAGTTGGTCTAGCCAACCGTGTGTGTAGGGGGTGAGACTGGAACAACGCCCACCTTCGTTGAACTGACTGGCTAGCATGCTGCTGCAGTCTGCTTCAGACCTTGCAGATCCAGGATTGACAGTTTAGCTGTCTGATAAAACACCAGGCTCGCTTAACTAAGGCGTGGATTCTTGTAAATAGTGCATGTGTTTAGTGGTCTGTGGATATAGCACTGCAAGACCTTGAGCTGTTGAAATGGTGAAGGGATGCCCAGTTTCTTTTTGGATGTATCACTGGCCTAACATTATTATTTTTCCCTTGTTATGCATGTTCAGGTCAGTTGCTTGCACAAGGGATGCTGCAGTCCCACTTTATTGTTAATACTATGATGCTGGTATTAGAGTATTTGGTTGATACTGGTGTAATACCATCAGCCTCACGATAACTGAGTGGACCCTGGTGACATGACATGTAGAAAGTCGTTGTGCTGTCAGAATGTCATGTTTGTGGCGCAAAGCATGTCAGTGGATCACATCTGTAGAAATTTAAAATCCAGCCCGGTCCCAATTCAGTTGAATACCAGTGTTGGATCAATACTGATATTCATTATAGTGATAGAGTATATTCTGTATAAGCAAGGGATTTTCTGAATTTGTTAAAAGGATCCAGAATAGTTGCGGACATATAAACAATTGTGTTCACATTTTCATTTTCGAAAACCTTAAATAGCACATTCCCACTATAACGTATGGGGCGTTTTCATCCACTGACCTGTTATCTGAAATTCTGATAAATGACAATCAAGAAAATTACTAGGTGCTTCTCTGGAAGGCTGTATTAATCTTAAGGTAGACCCCGATTTGTGATGGGTATCATGTGTGGCTCGGTGAGAACCACCGCCTCTTCACAGCAAGAAGGTTCTGGGTTCAATCCCAGGGTGGGTCCTTTCTGAGTGGGGTCTGTATGTCTTCCTGTGTTTGTGTAGGTTTACTCCGGATTCCTCCCACAGTCCAAAGACTTGTCTAAGGTCAATTGATTGCACAAAATTGGCATTGACTTGAGTGTGTGTTTGTGTGTATAGATACAGTTTTGTGTGTGTCGCTGAAATGGCCACTGATGCTGATAGCGACATTAAATAAATCAAATAAACAATGGGGATCGTAAGCTGAATTTATTATAAGGAGATTACAGAGGAGTTTAATATATCATAGCATAGTCTAACTTAAAACATGACCGCAACCATGGCTTTTCATCACTACAATTCCCAGCACTCATCACTCCCAGCATGCGACTTTCTATGTCACATACTGCCTACTTCCTCATCACAGTGCTCGACAGTATCGTACTGCATATCACTTGCCTGGGAAAATTCAAAATTCAGAATACAGTTTCTGCTAAATGTGTATTTTCGGATTCCCATTGTAAAGTCGAAATATCATTAGCTGGGCTATCTAACGATAAATGGGGAGTACTGTACCTTTCATTTTCTTTATCAGTGTTTAGTGGTATTTAGAGGTCATTTCATTTTTATATATAAATATAACTATCTCACAAAAGTGTGTCCAGCTCTCACATTTCTGCAAATGTTATTGTATCTTTTCATGGGACAACAGTATAGAAATGAAACTTGGATATAACTTGAAGTCAGTGTACAGCTTGTATAGCAGTATACAGTGGGACAAAAAAGTATTTAGTCAGCCACTGATTGTGCAAGTTCTCCTACTTAGAAAGATGAGCGAGGTCTGTAATTTTCATCATAGGTACACTTCAACTATGAGAGACAAAATGAGAAAAAAATCCAGAAAATCACATTGTAGGATTTTTAAAGAATTGAATTGTAAATTATGGTGGAAAATGAGTATTTGGTCAATAAATTTGGTTCAACTCAATACTTTGTAACATAATCTTTGTTGGCAATGACAGAGGTGAAATGTTTCCTGTAAATCTGGTTTGCACACACTGTAGCTGGTATTTTGGCCCATTCCTCCTCTAGAGCAGTGATGTTTAGGTGCACCACGGACTTTCAACTCCCTCCACAAATTTTCTATGGGGTTGAGGTCTGGAGACTGGCTAGGCCACTCCAGGACCTTGAAATGCTTTTTACGGAGCCACTCCTTCGTTGCCCGAGCGGTGTGTTTGTGATCATTGTCATGCTGGAAGACCCAGCCACATTCCATCTTCAATGCTTTCACTGATGGAAAGGAGGTTTTGGCTTAAAATCACACAATACATGGCCTCGTTCTTTCTTCCCTTAACACGGATCAGTCGTCCTGTCCCCTTTGCAGAAAAACAGCCCCAAAGCATATGTTTCCACCCCATGCTTCACAGTAGCTATGGTGGTCTTGGGATGCAACTCAGAATTTTTTTTTTCCTCCAGTTGAGTTTTTACCAAAAAGTTCTATTTTGGTTTCATCTGACCACATGTGTACCTGTGATGACAATTACAGACCTCTCTCATCTTTCTAATTAGGAGAACTTGCACAATGAGTGGCTGACTAAATACTTTTTTGCCCCACTGTAGATTTACTGTTTTCTGAAAATAACTCAACACACAGTCATTAATGTCCAAATAGCTGGCAACACAAGTGAGTACATCTCACAGTGAACATGTCCAAATTGTGCCCAATTGTGTCATTGTACCTCCCTGCTGTCATGTGACTCCTTAGAGTTACAAGGTTCCAGGTGTGAATGGGGAGCAGGGCTGTTGAATTTGGTGCTTTGGGTACAATTCTCTCATCCTGGCCACTGGATATTCAACATGGCATTTCATGGCAAAGAACTTTCTGAGAATGTGAGAAATAGAATTGTTGATGTCCACAAAGATGTCCAAGGCTTTAAGAAGATTGCCAACAGTCTGAGCTACAGCAAGGTGGCCAAGGTCATACAGTGGTTTTCCAGGACTGGTTCCACTCGGAACAGGCCTCGCCAGTGTCGACCAAAGAAGTTGAGTCCATGTGTTCAGCGTCATATCCAGAGGTTGACTTGGAAAAAAGAGACGCATGAGTGCTGCCAGCATTGCTGCAGAGGTCGACGTGGGCTGTCAGTGCTCAGACAAAATGCCGCACACTGTCTGAATGGCCGTCATCCCAGAAGGAAGCGACTTCTGAAGCTTATGCACAAGAAAGCCAGCAAACAGTTTGCTGAAGACGAGCAGTCAAAGAGCCTGGATTAATGGAACCATGTCCTGTGGTCTGACGAGCCCAAGATAAACGCGTTTGGCTCAGATGTGTCCAGCATATGTGGAGGCTCCCTGGTGAGGAGTACCAAGATAATTGTGTCTTGCCTACAGTTAAGAATGGTGGTGGTAGCATCATGGTCTGGGGCTGCATGAGGAAACGTGCATTCCAGCATGTACTGTGACATTCTGAAGCTGAGCATGATCCCCTCCCTTAGGAAACTGGGGCACATGGCAGTTTAACAACATGATAACGGCCCCAAACACACCTCCAAGATGACAACTGCCTTGCTGAGGGAGCTGAAGGTGAAGGTGATGGACTGGTCATGTGTCTCCAGACCTAAATCCAATTGAGAACCTGTGGGGTTTCTTTGAGTGGAAGGTGTCTAACATCCATCAGCTCTGTGATGTCATGGAGGAGTGGAAGAGGATTCCAGTAGCAACTTTTGCAGCTCTGGTGAATTCCTTGCTCAAGAGGGTTAAGGCAGTGCTCGGTAATATTGGTGGTCACACAATATATGACACTATGGGCACAAATTTGGACATGTTCAATGCGAGGTGTACTCACTTGTGTTGCTGGCCATTTGGACATTAATGGCTGTGTGTTGAGTAATTTTCAGAAGATAGTAAATCTATTCTGCTATACAAGCTGTACACTACTCTAAATTATATACAAGTTTAATTTTTATACTGTTGTACCATGAAAAGATGTTATAAAATATTTGCAGAAATGTGAGGGATGTACTCACTTTTGTGAGGTTTTGTTTACACACACACACACACACTTTTTTTTGTGGCGTGGATTCCACAAGATGTTGGCAACATTCCTTTTCTTTCTGCTTCATGTTGACGTAATTGCATCACCCAGTTCCTGGAGATATTTCAGGTCACATCTCCTGTTGAACCACATCCCAAAGGTGATCTACTGAATTCTGATTCAACTGGGAATGCCACAGAGGAGTCAGGAAACCAGTTTGACATGACTTGATGATTGTTGCTTTGTGACATGGTACATTAACATACTGGAAGTAGTTATGTAGAGGTTGGTTAAATGGATTCGCATGGTCAGTACCAGTACTGAAATAAGCTATGGGTTTCAAGGTGTGGACTGTTGATGCAAGCCAGGTTGGGTTTCATGCCTTGTCTTTTTTTTATTTATTTATTTATTTATTTTTTTTAACCCTGCTGGCTTTGTGCCTCAGAAATGAAGCCAGATCAGATTATGTACTTCAGCTATTCAGTTTTGGTGAGATATTTTGTTCTTGGCTGACACAAGTGGAACTCGTGTCAAACTTCTGCTGTTGCTGCCTATCTGCATCAAGTTTTGATGTGTTGTGCATTTCAAGATGCTCTTCTCTTAACTACAGTTGTACAGATTGGTTTTCTGAGTTACTCTAGACTGTTGTGCATGGAAATCCCCAGAGATCAGTAGTTCAGAAGTACTCAAACTAGCCACCAATCATGTCGTGAGGTCACATGACTGTGACAACTGTCACATCACTGAGAATTATCACTGAGATCACATTTTCCCCAATTTTGTTGTTTGATATGAACATCTGAATTTTGTCAGTCATCTACAGGACTTTATTCATTGCACTGCTGCGACATGATTGGCTGATTAGAAAATTGTATAACAGGTAGTCCTCTGGTTACGACGCAGATCCGTCCCTAGGGGGCGTCGTAAACCGATTTTCGGTGTAAGTCGGAACACACGAACATACTTATGTTCTTGAGGGGCTGTTAGAAACTTGAAATGTCTGTTTGCATTGCTTTTGTACTGTTTTGTATGGTTTTGACGTCTGACACCGGGTCTTTTTATTTTGACGCCCACGGAGGTGAGGGTTGTTGCACTATGGACAGTCCAGTCTAGTAACAGAAGCATGGTTGCTAAATTGTGCACGAGTTTTACATTACTTTCGCCTGTTCTAACCTGTCGTATCTACCGTTCAGAAAGCAATGACTGTAAGTATTACATGATTCTGAGATGTTTATGAAAATTTGATAGTCGGTTACTATCGCTGCAACTCTTTGTTATCCGGTCAGACGTGTTTGTGTTGCTGGTATTAAGTTTATAGAATGTATTTTGAGAGTTTTTTTTCTATGTCTTTTGTATTTGTAGTTTCACTCTGATTTTGAGTCATTAAAGGAACAAGCATGTTCATCATCCTGGCTCTTAAAAAGAGTTTGGCTGGCTGTTTAATCTATGTTAACGCTTCGGAAGTATAGCACGTAGAGGGAGCAGTACATACTGTAAGCACTTATCCTATCCTAACACCTATCCTAACACAGTAATTATCACAAAACGAGCCGCGTAACCATGTATTCTTCCGCCGCACACCAAACACGAAGTTCGCGTTATGATGTTTACGACGCAAAACCACTTAAAGTCGAAAAAAGGCTTTATACAGTAAATGGGAGATGCATCGTAACTACGAAACGTCGTAACTCGAGACCGTCGTAACCCGAGGACTACCTTTAGGTGTTTGTAATAGTGTCCAGAGAGTGCATGTGTATGTTTGTGTGTGAATATATGCATGCACGCGCGCGCGCACACACACACACACACACACACACACACACACACTATATGGAAATAAATATTGGCACAGACCTCTGGTGTTTCATTCAGTGTCATTGCTCCAGGTGTATACAATCTAGGACCTAGCCATGCAGTCTGCCTTTACAAACATTATGAAATAATTCGTCGTTCTAAAGACCTCACTGAATTGGAGCATGGTACTGTAATAAGATGCCACCGTTCCAACAGGTCAGTTTGGGACATTTTTTCCCTCCTAGATATTCCATGATCAACTGAGTGGGATTTTTGAAAAGCTGAAACATGTAGGAACCACAGCAACTTATGATGTGAAGTGGCAGACAATGTAAAGTTACAGAGCAGGGTCACAGAGTGCTGAGGCGCATAGTGCATGAAAGTTGCCAATGCTCTGCTAAGTTCCAAGCCTCCTCTCTCATTAACCTCAGCAAAAAAGCTGTCCACCAGGGGCTTCCTGATGTGGCTTACCATTGCCTAGCAGCTGCAGGCAAGCCTTACAATACCAAGCGTTGGATGGAGTGGTGCAAAACCCTCTGCCACTAGACTGTGTATTGGACAACTTACTGCCGATGTCCATATTTTACATTTTACGTGAACTATGACTCCATGACTTATTCATTTAGATAAATTAGTTTCATTTTTACAATGATCATCTACGCCGCCCAAAGAGGTTGGGTCCCTTTTTGAGTCTTGGTCCTCCCTCATAACACTTGGGGAGTTTTTCCTTGCCACTGTCGCCCTAGGCTTGCTCAATTTGGGATTGGCCGTAGATATTAGGAGATAATCTAAAATTGTAAAGTTACTTTGAGACCATGCTCCATTGTAAAAAGCACTTCATAAATAAATCTGACTTGACTTGACTCAGTGGAGTGGTGGAAATGTGTTCTGTGGAGTGACAAAATCACACTTCTCTATCTGGGAATCTGATGAAAGAGTCTGGGTTTGGCAAATGCCAGGAGAACGTTACTTGCCTGTCCATATTTTACAGTGGTGAGCAGTTTACATTTAAGGGTCAAGCTCAAGGCTCAATTCAATTAGTAGTCCAGATCCTTAACACTAAGCGGTAACAATTTAACCCCACAAGGCCCTCTCCCTAGCTGTCATGAGTGACATTTTAGACCTTTCCTCAGGCCATTCTTTGAGTGGATTACTCAGTCATTCGATTGTTGATGAATACACACAATCCTGGATTTTTCATTCCTCAAAGCTGTTGATCGCAAATCTGCACCAGAGCAACCTTGTTCAAGGTAACAAGATTTGATACACGGATAACAGCTGCAATTCGATTTGGCATGGACTTTACACGTTTCTTGCATCAAAGTCTTACTCGTTGTTCCAGGTAGTCCCACAGATTTTGAAGAGAATTCACATCTGGGGATTTTGCGGGCCAGTCCAGATGTGACTGCTCCTGAATGTTTATCAAGCCTATCATCTGCATTTACCGTCTTGTGAACGTGAGAACTGGCATGTTGGAATACAGACATGGGAAGGTTATGTTGTTCTGTTCTGTCTTTTGATATTGAGCAAAAGGCAAACCCTGGTTGTCCAGAAGCTCAGTGTAGGCATTGTAATTCAAATTTACTGTTACTTCAACCACAGGACCGATTTCCATGCAAAAAACACTTATAGAACATCATAGAACCTCCTCCAGCTTGAACCACATCTTGCACACAGCCCTCACTGAAGGCTGTGTTCTTCAAAAAACAGTTAGCATAGTTCACAAACAGGCAGAAACGAGATTCGTCTGACCAGAGAAGACGTTTCCAATCATTAACAGGCCAATTTGTGTCTTTTTGCCCAGTGTAACAGGGCAACTTTGTGAGCAGAAGTGAGAAAAGACCTTTTGCATGCCACACTGCTCCATATAATTATGGTGTGCATTTTCCTGTGGCATGTTATTTCAGAAAGTCTAAAAGCAAAGTGAATTTTATTCACAAGACGTGAAACATGCTGGCAGTTTCATCTTTCGACCACATTTCTGATGAGAATTTCTTGTAGACTGGGATTTCTGCCACTGCTGGTAGACCTGTATGATTGTACGCTTTACACCTGCAACGTCGGCTACTTCCTTCACACTATGGAGGTGACATGGTGGTTGGGTGGGTAGCACCGCCACCTTACAGGAAGAAGGTTCTAGGTTCAATCCCAGGGTGGAGCGACCTGGGTCCTTTCTGTGTGGAGTCTGCATGACCTTTCCATGTCGGTGTGGGTTTAATCTGGGTGCTCCGGTTTCCTCCCACAGTCCAAAGACATGCGCGTTGGGTTAATTGATTATGCTAAATTGGCATTGACAGTGTATATACGCTATATTGCCAAAAGTATTCACTCCCCCATTCAAATCATTGTATTTAGGGGTTCCAATCACTTCCCTGGACACGTGCATAAAATCAAGCACTAGCATGCAGATGCTTCTACAAAACATTTGTGAAATAGGGTCGTGCTAAGGGATTTCCAGTGTTGGCTTACGGATAGGATTGGCCACCTGTGCAAAACAAGTCCTGTCATGAAATTTTCTTGCTTACTAAATATTACACAGTCAACTGTCAGTGGTATACAAACAAAGTGATAGCGATTGGGAATGGCCGCACCTCAGTCACCAAAGGCTAGGCCACACAAAATGATTGTAGCGGGATCAGCGGATGCTGAGGAGCTTATGTTCAGGGGTCACCAGTTTTCTATAGAGGCAGTCGATAACAGATCTTAAACTTCATGTGGCCTTAAGCTAGATCAAGGGACAGTGTGTAGCAGAGTTCATGGAATGGGTTTCCATGGCATGCAGCAGCTTGCATCCAAGGCCTTACATCACACAAATGCAAATGCAAATTGGTCAGATGCAGTGGTTGTAAATCAACACTTGCTACTGGACTCTAGGCAGGGGGGAGAATGTGTTTTTCTGGAGCGAAAAATAAATCACGCTTCTCTGTCTGGAAAATTCTGACGGACAAGTCCTGGGTTTGGCAGTTGTCAGGAGAACAGGGCTTGTCTGACTGCATATTCCAAGTGTAAAGTTTGTTGGATTATGGTGTGGGGTTGTTTTTCAGGAGTTGGGCTCAGCCCTTTAGTTCTAGTGGAAGGAAGTCTTAATGCTTCAGCATACCAAGAGATTTTGGACAATTTCATGCTCCCATCTGTTTGGGAAACAGTTGGAGATCGTCCCTTCCTGTTCCAACATGACTGCGCACCAGTGCACAAATCAAGGTCCATAAAGACGTGGTTGAGCAAGTTTAGTGTGGAAGATCTTGACTGGTCCTTACCTCAACCCGGTAGAACACCGTTGGATTTGAATTAGAGCGGAGACTGTGAGCCAAGCCTTCTCGTCCAACATCACTGTCTGACCTCACAAATGCGCTTCTGGAAGAATGGTGAAAAATTCTAATAAACACACTCCTAAACCTTGTGGAAAGCTTTCCCACATGAGTTGAAGCTGTTATAGCTGCAAAGGGTGGGATGACATCATATTAAGTCCTATGGATTAAGAATGGGATGTCATTCAAGTTCATGTGCATGTGAAGGCATATGAGCGAATACTTTTGGCAGTATAGTGTATATATGACTAGTCTAACTTTGTGTGTCACTGAAATGGCCACTGATGCTGATAGCAACATTAAATAAAACCAAGTAAACGTTCACACTGTGGCCTTTGGCATGCCTAAATGTAATCACTTTTGGCAATCTTAACATCCGCTTTGCGAGCAATTTTCCCCAAACATCGAACGAGACATTTCACATCACTGTACCACTCTTCTCAGTTCTATGAATTTAGGGGCACACTCTGCAGGTCTTGATAGCTCGAACAACCTCTGCAACACCACCTGCACGGACCATCCTTAAACACCCAAAAGGCAATTATTTTTTGTTACATTTTCATAGTGAAGGGTAAATAATTGTAATCATGTTCACATAAAAATAAATATAAATAAAGCAATCAAACTACTTTTGGTAAAAAGCAATAAGTGGAAAAACCTAGAAAATCCTACCCTTTTAGAAAATGTGTACTTTCTTTTACGTTACAATAAAGCTGCATAATTCTTTAAGATTAATGAACAGTTCCTCGTATCAACAGTACTGACAGCAGCTTGGCTTTATCAATGAGTTATCAATCCAGCTTTGGTGCTGCTTTGGCAATTTATGGTAATAATGTTTGATTTAGTAGGGACACAATCAGTGACCCCTTGCCATTCCACAAGTTTTTTCGAGGGGGTCTCAATTGACATCTGTTTGGCCGTAATTGGTGTCCTTTGTGGCGAATATTTCGGAGATGGGTGACAAGTGAATGTTCTGTAAGTGCATTATTTTAGACTTCCTTGGTCCCTTGTCATCAGCTGAAAAATATGTCCCGGGATTGGTGACAGTGGAACGGGGAAAGTGTCTGTATGTGGTGCCTAATTTGGAAGTAATCTCAGTCCCGTATTTTTTTGTTGTTGTCATCAGCTGAAAATATTTCCCGTGGGGGTAGTATTTGTGGGTTTGATGGAGGGTGGGAGGCCCAGATAGTCTCTAAATATGGTGGTCATTAATGGACTCTTCTGACCAGGTGCAAACATGAGTCTGATGGTCTTGTTGAAAGCTACACTAAGGACGCGGATGTTTGAGAGTCCCTTGGGCGATGTAAAAAGCACCCCCCTTTCCCGCGAAGTGTGAGAGGCAAGCCTTTCTGCAATATTTTCCTGTACCTCCAAAGCATTAATTGATTTTTCATAGGGAAGCAGCTCACCCAGTACCCACCTGCTGGGGGCTGAAAAAGGGCATGACAGTGAATATGTGAACTGTTCAGCCATGTTTTTTTTTTTTGCAAAGTGAGTGACGTACTCGTTTAATGTCAAGCTCGCACATCGTTTTCCAAACAAACACTTAAGGTGTTAGCGTAGACATCATACATATCACACCAACCCTAGCTGATAATCAAAAGATTTGTTGTATCTAAAAGAAAAATTCTGTCAGTTACCAATATTTTCGCGACATAAGGAGCATTTAAATCCTTTTTAATTTTCTCAAAAAATCGACAGTGTGTCTTAAAATGCGGGTACGTCTTAAATGTATGAATTAATTCTGGGTGAGCCTTCTGACCTAGAACCGATTGTAGATGGTAAACGGCGCTCATAAAAATCTGTCAAAAATGGTTTAGCACGGGTCCCCCGGTGGTAAGTACGAAGCGGCATGGCCACCGTAGTCAGGGGAAACATCGCGGAGTAATACGGGAAAACGGTATGTGCTTCAGCATTAGGGTTCGTGACGGGCATGGGCATTCAATTATTTTTGAAGCAGATTTCAAACTCAAACGCTATCAGTCACGACAGTACAACACAGACATAGAGCAGCTGCAAGAGAATTCAACATTAACGAATCAATGATACGGAAGTGGAGGAAGCAAGAAGACGCCCTGAGCCAGGTAAAGACCAAACTGAGCTTCCGAGGGAACTTAAGAGTTTTGTTTCATTTCATGCGTCTTATAACCCGGTGCGCTTTGTGTATGAAAATATACCCGTTAGCAGCCGATCGTTGATATTGCGTCTTATAATCCGGTGCGCTTTATGGTCCGGAAAATACGGTACATTCCTAGTGTGGTATTAATCGTACATCGTACATTATGGCAGCTGGCCTAAAACATTAACAGATGTGGTTCCAGTCTGGTGCACTGCATTTTTGCTTGAGACCAATCTCTTCTGTGTTCATTTCTGTCAGCCTGCCAGAGTTGTCATTACAACACACTTTAGTAATTCTAAAAAGGAAATGTGTGTATATTTATGTTGTTGCAAACAGTTTGCTGTAAATCTGAAATTACTTTTAATGTTTCAGATTCATTATATAGCTGAGTTTGGCATAAAGTTATTGAGCTTACCTTTGCAAATTTGTTTGACCTTTAACTTGTACTGGAAAAACATAATGTGTAACTCAGTTTTGCTTTGGCAAAGTAAAATAAAAAGCAAATTCCTCTGTTATTAACTGCCCCACCATGCCATCGCAGTTTGTAAAAGACTAATTTAAATGTATGTAACAGTAGATGCCACATCATTTTTCTCAGGACAATACATTCCAATGCATCTGAAGGTACTTTTTTTGTTCACTCAGGAGTTTTAAATATTTTGTATGTGCTACCTTGTGTGGACCTACTGGAACTGAAACTTTGTATGTGTATACAGTGGGGCAGAAAAGTATTTAGTCAGCCACTGATTGTGCAAGTTCTCGTACTTAGAAAGATGAGAGGTGTGTAATTTTCATCATAGGTACACTTCAACTATGAGAGACAAAATGAGGGGGAAAAAAAAAATCCAGGAAATCACATTGTAGGATTTTTAAAGAATTTAATTGTAAATCATGGTGGAAAATAAGTATTTTGAGCTCTCACAGACCTGTAACTTCTTTAAGAAGCTCTTCTGTCCTCCAACCGTAACCTGTATTAATGGCACCTGTTTGACCTTGTTATCTGTATAAAAGACACCTGTCCACAGCCTCAAGCAGTCAGACTCAACTCAACCATGGCCAAGACCAAAGAGCTATCGAAGGGCACCAGGAAGAAAATTGTAGTCCTGCACCAGGCTGGGAAGAGTGAATCTACAATAGCCAAGCAGGTTGGTGCGAATAAATCGACTGTGGGAGCAATTGTAAGAAAATGCAAGACATACAAGACCATTGATAATCTCCCTCGATCTGGGGCCCCACCCAAGATCTCATCCCGTGGGGTCAAAATGATCATGAGAACGGTGAGCAAAAGTCTCAGAACTACACGGAGGGGTCTGACGAATGACCTGCAGAGAGCTGAGACCAAAGTAACAAAGGCTACCATCAGTAACACGCTACGACGAGAGGGAGTCAGATCCTGCAGTGCCAGGTGTGTCCCCCTCCCACCACCTAGGCTGTTTTGTTGTAGCTGTTAGGAGGTGTGGTCAGCCGTGGTTCCGTGACGCGCAGACAGACCACCAGGCGAGAGTATTGTTTGATTTGCCAACAACAATGAGCATCTCTCATAGTTTTGTTGTCCCCTATCCAGACACAGGTGGCACCTTCACTACACCCCCCCTGTCAGTGACTGGACCATTTGTTGTCATAGTGCCCATTATGTCCTCGTCCATTGACAGCCAGCCACCATCGCCTTCATTTACAATGGTGTCATTGACAAGAAACTTGGACATGTATTGCTTGAACCCTATCGTCTTTAGTAACTAATCCAGGTTCTTTTAGGGATCCGACGATGGTCAGGTTTGAGTATGGCGGCCTTGTGATGAGTTCAGTTCTGCCTTTACTGTGGCATGATACACTGCCCAGATTGCTGGTCTGACGATCTGGGGAGCCATTGTATATGACAGTCAGTCACCCCTAGTAGTGATACAAGGGACACTAACAAGTCATCCTGCTGCCATGTGTTGCCTCTCATGGAAGGGCTTTCAATTGCCACTTCTCAGCAGGATAATTCTTGCCAACACTCAGCAAGTGTTTCCCAGGAATGTCTCCAAGATTTCAACACTTCCTTGGTCTGCCCAGCCACCAGATTTAATGCCAATCAAGCATTTTTGGGACCAGCTGGGGTGCAAGCTTTGGCAAACTAGGAGGGGTGCAGGATTTACAGGCCTGATTTCACACCTGTGGGCCATACAGAACCCACAGATACCATACAATACCTGTATGCCTCTATGCCCAACCATATCTCATTTTCCGCCCAACAGGGTACTACAGCCTCATTTTAATTGTACAGTTTTCCCCTATAATCTTATCCTTTCACTCTAATATTGTAATCACTTACATATATCATCATTTCATTCATGCCTGTAAAGTTTCATTCAATTCCAACAGCTCCATGTTGGAGACTTTTTTTGGGGTCAATATATAAGGTATACATTTGTATAACTGTAGTTATTTTACAGTGCAAAAAGACCGACAAAATAAGTATAATGCTGAATTGTTGAACCAGTCTTAAAGTCATGAACTGCAAGAACCTTGCTGACTTCAGTATATGTAGATTACTTGACTGTAATGAAGCAGACCCTGCAGGGTGGTGTTTACAAAATTGTGTAAATATCCTCCTAATGCTACACACATCTTCAGTTTATTTAAGAGACAGCATCAAGGAATCTTGTAAAAACTTGGATGTCTTTGAAATGTCCTAACATTTTTTTTATTAGTGCTGACAAATGATTCAGATTGAATTGAGATAATCACGAGTGTAACTGTTAATCATTATTAATTACTTTTTTTCTTGCTCGTATTTGACACCGAATAACTTTTTTATTTTTTGTTTAAAACACTGCATAGTCATACATGTGGGAAATGTAAACACAAAACAACAAGTGTTGTTTACAAGGATTATACCTTTGTAATGCAAATGATTTAATGTCATTAAGTACTTTTTGTTAGGAAAAAGCATCTACAAGCTGACATCTCGTTTGGCAGACATTGGCTGACTAAAGGGTTACACCAGACGTCTGTTCATGTGATGGAATCTGAACAAAAGCATATAATGAAGTGTTATGAATTGTTTGTAATTCTCTTCCCTACACACTCTTAGCATATGGTATGTAAAATGTAAGTATTGTAGGTAAATATGTTGTGAATGTAGCTAATTGAAAATGTGGTTAATAGTGTTTAAAAAAAGCTGTAATGCTTTAATTTTGACAGTTCTAATGTTTACTATTGTGACGTTAAATAAAAAAAAAAAAAAAAATATATATATATATATATATATATATATATATATATATATATATATATATATATATATATATATATATATATATACACACACATACATACATACATACATGGTGCACTTCAACTATGAGAGACAAAATGAGGGAAAAAAAATCTACAATTGGCAAGCAGGTTGGTGTAAATAAAACACCTGTGGGAGCAATTGTGAGAAAATGGAAGACATACAAGACCATTGATCATCTCCTTTGATCTGGGGCCCAACGCAAGATCTCATCCTGTGCGGTCAAATGATCATGAGAACGGTGAGCAAAAATCCATCCAGAACTTAACATATAGGGAACCCATGATGATTGACCTGCAGAGAGCTGGGCCACCAAACAAAGGCTACACCATCAGTAAACACCATTACGCTGAGGGAGGGACTGAGATTCTGCAGTGCCAGGCGTGTCTCCTGCTTTAGCCAGTACATGTCCCAGGCCCGTCTAAAGTTTGCCAGAGAGCCACGTGGATGATCCCAGAAGAGGAATTGGGAGAATATCATGTGGGCAGATGAAACCAAAATAGAACTTTTTTGGTAAAAACTCATCTGGAGGAAAAAACAACTTGTCGTGTTTGAATGCTGAGTTGTATCTCAAGAACACCATACCTACTGTGAAGCATGGGAGGCGGAAACAGCATTTGGGGCTGTTTTTCTGCAAAGGGGACAGGACGGATCTGATCCGTGTTAAGGGAAGAATGAACAGCGCCATGTATCTTTATATTTTAAGCCAAAACCTCCTTCATCAGTGAGAGCATTGGAGATGGAATATGGCTTTGTCTTACAGCATGTGACGATGATCCCAAACACAATACCGCTCGGGCAACGAAAAAGAGTGGTTTTCCGTAAAAAGCATTTCAAGGTCCTGGAGTGGGCCTATAGCCAGTCTCCAGACCTCAGCCCATAGAAAAATTTGTGGAAGGAGTTGAAATTCTGTGGTGCCCAGCGACAGCCCAAAAAACATCACTTCTCTAGAGGAAGATCTGCATGGAGGAATGGGCCAAAATACCAGCTACAGTGTGTGTGCAAAACCTCTTGAAGACTTACAGGAAACCTTTTGACCTCAGTCACTTCCAACAAAGCTTATGTTACAAAGTATTGAGTAGAGCTTTTTGTTATTGGCCAAATACTTATTTTCCACCATAATTTACAATTAAATTCTTTAAAAAATCCTACAATGTGATTTCCAGGATATTTTTTTTGTCTCTTCTTGGTTGAAGTGTACCTATGATTAAAAAATTACAGACCCCTCTCATCTTTCTAAGTAGGGGAACTTTGCACAATCAGTTGGCTGACTAATATATGTGTATATATATATATAATATATATATATATATATATATATAATATATATATATATATATATATATATATATATATATATATATTATATATATATATATATATGGTCTTAATATCTAAGCAATTGTGGGTTAAGGGCCTTGCTCAAGGACCCAACAGTGGCAGTTGGCAGAGGTGGGCTTTGAACCCTGGAACTTTTGGTCCATAGTCCAGTACCTTTACCGCTACGGCTACCACAGTCCTATAATAGGTTTAATGGAAGGAAAAGAAAAAAAAGCTTAATGTAAATTCTTTACTTTCCTTTTGGATAACAGGTTTGCCATTTCAGCAGTAGATATTACTTATAGCCAAATTGGTTTTAATAAGGTCACTGTTTTTAGTACCCATTAAAACCACGCTAAAGCTTAGTTCATTGCTGAAGCTTAATTTCATGCTGGTGTTAGATATTTTGCCACCTCCTTTACCCCCCCACAGATACGTTTTTTTAAATTTCAATTTCTCATTTAGTCTTTCATTTTCTCCCAAAGCAACCCCGCGGGGAAACCAAGCTGTTTTTGAGTACTTCTGAGTGTGTCCATCTTCTGCTAAATGCTCCAGTGGAGCGTATCAAAACAAAACTATCTGATGTACATGATGATACCATTGGCCTACCGGTCCATGCATAGAGAGAGCCGGCCTCCTTTTGCAGGAATCACAAGCCATGCATTTGAAGCATAAAGTAACACTCTGTTTTTTAACAGGTACCCAGTTTGCTTGAATTTAGGAAGTTTGGAGGGTTTCGATACCCAACCTCTAGGTTGTATTACAGTGAGTCCAAATTGGACTGGAAGATATGTTGTATCAGTTGATCGATTCAGTAACATACTACCAGGTAGGCATGTGATGTGCGATGCAATTGAGGATAACTGCTGTATAGCATGTACCGTATTTTTTTCGGACCATAAAGCGCACCGGATTTATAAGACGCAATATCAACGATCGGCTGGTAACGGATCTATTTTCATACATAAAGCGCACCGGGTTATAAGGCGCATGAAATGAAACAAAACTCTTAAGTTCCGTCTGAAACTCAATTTGGTCTTCTTTACCTGGCTCAGGGCGTCTTCTTGCTTCCTCCACTTTCGTATCATTGATTCGTTAATGTTGAATTCTCTCGCAGCTGCTCTATGTCCATTTTGTACTGCGTGACTGATAGCGTTGAGTTTGAAATCCGCTTCGGAAAAGAATGAATGAATGCACATACCCTAATGCTGAAGCACATACCTGTCATGCCGGTGGTGGATTCCCCTCCGCACCGCCAGAAAGCGTCGTCGCCCGAGTTTTAGGTCGCTCAGTTTCCGGCAATCGGCCATCTTTACAAGGGCACTGATTCCAGTAACGCGTTGGGAGGTCTCGTCGGTTTCACTGCGGTTCCGAGCGTTTCTTTGTGCATTTCTAGTATAGTCTTCTACGGTATCGACCCCATTGTTTTCGGCAACGACTCCGGTTTTGTTCACCCCTTTATTGATTGACGCATGGCTTTGATTGGATATTCTGGTTTTCGACTTTGGCGTGTTTCTGGACTTCGAGTTTGTGTAAATCTGGAAATAAACCTGCACCTGATTCCTGCATCCTTGAGTGAGTGTCGTTACAATACCGTATTACTCTGCGATGCTGCGCACTAAGTGGCCGTAAGGTCTGTAACTTACCAAGGCCGTGCTAAAACATTTTGACAGATGTATGAGCGTCGTGTACCATCTACAATCGGTTCTTGGTCAGGAAGCACAACCAGAATTAATTCATACATTAGACGCACCGCATTTTAAGGCGCACTGTCGATTTTTGATGGTCCGAAAAATATGGTAATATTCTCGCACTTGTGATTTTGGAGCAAGTTGCTTAAACGCAGTCTTTTCCAACCTCAAAAAGAGTTCAGTGCTGGGCTGGCAATGGAACGTTGGACATTTAGAATTGGCAGCTGCTGGCGGCTGAGATAACTGATGTAACTATCTAGAAAGTTACTGGCATTGTGTGTTGTAGGATTCGTAATAGCATTAACACTATTAGTTTGTTAGTAGGATGTCTAGAAGACAAAGTGAGAGAATGGGTGTAAGATGTCTCCAGAGTGTTTCTTGCTGCTGATTTTATGGTTTAACCTGAAGTTTATTACTTGCTGTGAATCACTAAGGGGTGGGATGAGTAGTGGCTCATTATTGTTTAAGGGAACAGGCACTCTGGGTGTTCTGGTGCTTGATTTTTGTGGTATTTTGAGCAAAGCATGTCACTGACATTCCATTAAGACCCGATGAAAGTGTGTCAACTTGTGGAAGTGTCAACTTGTGGAAAAGGAGTATAAATCTGTTAATTTAACAGTAGTTTCAATGGCATTATTCAAATAGTGATTTAGTGTGGGTTAGCTGCTTTCATTTAAATCATGCAGACTGCAAATTAAAGTCTTTTTGTCATTTTTCAAGGCTGTCTCCTTACACCCCCTGCCTATTTATTCTCTGGGTTTCCCTGTCTTTCGGCTGTTCACATGCCTGTGAAGTTTTTTAAATAATTGGATTGTTTTTCTGTGACATGCCCATTAGGTTTTTTGGGAGACTAGAACAGGTACTCATGTCCATATGCTACTCTTTTTAATTAATTGGCATTTCATTATTTTCTGACACACACATTTACATTTAATCATTTAGCAGGTGCTCTTATCCAGAACAAAGTTAAACTGAAACAGGTATTGTGTTAAAATGTACCATCTGAACAATTGTGGGCTGAGATCCTTGCTCAAGGGCCCAAGAGTGGTAGATTGGAAGTGCTCGGGCTTGAACCCTTCACCTTAACCCTTTACATAGTCCAGTACATTTACCGCTGTGCCACAATAGTTCCATTTAGTATAACCACTCCCTTCTCTTTCCAGATAATGTTTAAGTAGTTATTCCATTTTATGTCCAGTGCAGTGCTATTTAAGGAAGGCTATCAGTGCCTGACTAGTGGCAGTATGTTTTCTTCTTTTGCCTCATTTGGCATGGC
>JAJAGP010002607.1:37500-106241 GCA_025084515.1 Ancistrus triradiatus
TTGTGTGCATGTGCAAACATATGAAAACGTACAGGTCTGTTGGGGTTTTTCCGCAATCCTCTTCGGTCATAGCATTGTCAGCAGGGTATACCAGTTTTGCTGGGAGCTATTGCACTATATAGCTGAGGTGGTGCCTGAGGCTGAATTCGCTCGAAATGGAATGGATTAGTTGCAATAATAATAGCAGCATTTGGCCTAGTTGGTAAAGGTAGCTGCAGTAACATAGCCAGATTTATCAATATTGGAGCAAAATTGTTGCACTGCAGGCATGGCAGTTTTAAAGAAGATGCTCACAGAACAAGCATCCAGACTCCACAGGCTCAGCCAGGCTTGGTAGATGTACTGTTTACTGTGTAAGTAGACTATTTGGGATGCAGCTGTAGCAGTTATTAGTTGCATAATATGGCTTGTTTTTGTTGCACACAACCAGTTTGGATACCACATCAGAATTTATATTTTGCAGTGTTGCATCTCATTAAGTAAGGAGTTTGTGTTCAGTGGCTGTTGTGCAGCAGACTATAACTGACAGTGCTATTTTACTCCTCCCAGAGAAACCAAATGTCATACTCACAACACACACACACACACACACACACACACACTCTCTGTCACTGTTTCAGTGAGTACATTTACATGCATTTAATACTCTGATAACTGCAGAAAATCAGATTTTGTCAGTAATCCGATCGAGTATACATGCACCTGAGTAATCAGATAATGGAAAACCTCTGGATTTACATGACCCAGGCAATAATTGGATTTCTGGTTTTCCACCGGCCGCTAATCTCACGAAGGTGGGGCGTAAACTACAAGTTTTAACATTAAATAATCAAATTCTTAAATATTTATGGTGGAAATAATAATAATAATAATAATAATAATAATAATAATAAAAAAATGGATCATAGTCTGGCTGCTTCTGCAAATAAACTTCACTTGGGTTGTGTAAGACTGTTGTCCAAAACATCTAAATTTGCTAGTGCTGTTGAACAATTAAAGTATGTAGTAGCAGTAATTGCACTTTTTTTTTTTTTAAATCATGGTAACCATGATTAACTGCCTTTGACTATATAGGAATGGCTTTTTATCTTGTGTGGGACAGAATGTGTTTGTGATGGAATCTGGTACAGTAATGAGTAATCTATCTGTACAGTAATGAGCCATGTTGTTCAGTAAGCAATTGCAGCCACTTTAAAATGTAGCAGAGAGCATCCCTAGCATTAGGGACAACCATTGCTTTGATGTTGATATCTAAGTATGATGTCTGGTAATGGTGCATGCTTCAGAGTACATACTGATCAAGCCCAGGCCCCACATGTACACACATGTCTATGTCTTGTCTATATGCTTGTTGAAGCTGTTGAGTTGGTTTCATGTTTGTGGAATCTCAGGAGCAGGAAGACATCAGGGCTAGTTTCATGTTTCCCAATGGATACATGAAACATCTGCTGGGTACTTGTGGATCATGTTTTGTGTACTGTACCTCCCTCAGCCAGTGTCAGGAGTGGACGGCAGTACACACTGGACTGAAAAGTTAAGGCTTTTTAACAGAGTCCGATTTTTATTGACGAAAAAAAACGTAGGACGTTTTGAAAAAGAACACACATACATTAATGCTGTCTGAAACTGACGGTCTGCGACGCTGCATACATTTTTTTTTCATCGGAGCCTGTTCTAATTTCGACGTTGTTAAAATCGGACCGAGCAATCAGACCTCGGTTGTTAGGTACAGCTCATCTTGCTAGTAGCAGAGCACAAGAAAATATAAAAATGTGGATATTACAGAAAATTGAAGAAAATATCTGGTGAAATATAGCTGAAAGGCTAGAGAATGATGGTGAAAACCTCACTGTAAGTGTATGGAACTGTTTTCTTGTTTATCTGAGTACATTCTACTCTGTTCATACTGAAACATACAGACTATAGCTTCCTGCATTAATCTTTGCTCGTGTCTTAGTTTTATTTAACTTGATGATGGCAAACTCTGTGACACGTGAAGACAAGGGATAAGAAAGCAACAGCAGACAGGGAGCGTTTAGACAAAAAACATAGCGCACTTGGTGTGAAGGTTAAAAATTGCATTAATTAATGGAAAAAAAAATTTTGTGTATGAAAAAGTTGTACTGTGGCTATGAATTAAGATTGAGAGAACATTCATTGAAAAGAATTGTAATATGTTATGTCAGTGCTGACGCATACCAGCAAACTGTAATTTTAAGAAAAATTTTATTAATTGATTGTTATTATTGTTATTGATTGTTGTGTTAAAAGTGTCAGGTCCTTCATTCCATTCCATTACTTTATTTTCTTTAATTATCGTGAATTTCCATAAATTAAAAATGCGATATCATTAGGGATGCTGTGTAAATGGTGGTGTTTCCCTCGTTTTTCAGTGGTATCGCTGATACATTTATGTATCCTTTGCATGCAGTTTTCTTTTGATAATGCCCTTTATATTGACATTACAGTGGCTTAAAAACATATTTTTCTTCAACATGTTTGTTTTTTGACAAGCAAGTCTTATAATTTTTTTTGGCTCGGACCCAAGCTAGAATCTAAGGCAGAGACACATTTTTCTCGCAGTGTTAAACAAGTCTGTCAGATCAGACATTGACCGCAGGGGCGCTGATTGCTTCACTCGCCTGCAGGGAGACGAGCTGGCCTTTGTCTGAGCTCTACGTGGTTGATGGTCAGAGTCCTTGGCTGGATAATACACACAGCTGCTGTGGATAAGCGTGCATCTGTCGGAACATGCATGTGTCTGTTGTTGGCTAATGTTGGGTGGCGGGGTGAAGTCTATGCAGACTGAAACAAGAGAACACCGCAGTTGGTGAACATGGTTACTGGGGACCTGAAGTGGTAGCTTGAAAGGCTTTTCGTGAGATATTTTAGGCAGGGATGAAAGCTTGAATATGCTCTGGGTGGTGACTGGCAGAAGGAGTTTGCATTAGTTATGGGAGGAATAGGTTCAGTACAGCCATTTGTTTTGTATTTTGTGTGTTTTTTTTATGTCATGTGTGAAATGACTGGTCAGTGGGTTTCTAAATATGTATTTGAATAATCTTTGCAGTTATCTAATTATTCAAGTGGTCATGTATACAGCGTACTCCGATCTAGAAATCAGATTAAGGAATCCAATAAAGAGAGCTGGATTTAGTTCAGTAATTTGATTGTTCATAGAAGGTATACCAGTTACCCAATTTCACTCGGTTTACTCGTCTGAGGTTTCGCTTCTTTTGGGTTTGTTTACATAGATCTGATGCGGGATTCTCTTGAGGATCTGGCAGCTGTGGAATTCAACGCACACCTGCTAAACAGCTGTCGAACACTTTATGGAGACTGTGAAATGCAGAATACACATGAGAAAATGAAGAATTTGATTACCGTAATTTTCGGACCATACGGCGCACTTAAAATCCTTTAACTTTCTCAAAAATTGACAGTGCGCCTTAAAATGCGGTGCGTCTAATGTATGAATTAATTCTGGTTGTGCTTTCTGACCTACAACTGATTGTAGATGGTACACGGCGCTCATAAATCTGTCAAAATGTTTTAGCACGGTCTTGGTAAGTTACGAAGCTTACGGCAACCGTAGTGCGCAGCGTCGCGGAGTAATACGGTTTGGGCTTCAGCATTAGGGTATGTGCATTCATTCATTCATTTCGAAGCGGATTTCAAACACAACGCTATCAGTCACGCAGTACAACATGGACATAGAGCAGCTGCGAGAGAAATTCAACATTAACGAATCAATGGTATGGAAGTGGAGGAAGCAGAAGACGCCCTGCACCAGGTAAAGAAGACCAAACTGAGTTTCCGACGGAACTTAAGAGTTTCGTTTCATTTCATGCGCCTTTATAGCCCGTGGGTGCTTTATAGTATGAAAATAGATTCGTTAGAAGTCGATCATTGATATCACGCCTTATAACCCGGTGCGCTTTATAGCCCGAAAAATACGGTATTCAATATTAAAGTTTGACATTTTCAAAAATTTCTTGTGAGATTATTGGCTGGTTGCAAGTAGAAATCCAATTGTTGTCCGAGTTGTGTAAAACCCAGAGTTTTTCCCATTACCTGATTACTCGGTTGCATCTGTACGTCTTAATCGACAATCTGATTTTTTGCGTTTATCGGATTAAGTGCTTGTAAATGCACTCACTGTGGTAGCTCCGTATCAGCAGGCTGCCACTGGGCCATCTTACACCAGTGGAAGGAAGGAGCACATGGTTCTGTAAAACCCAAAAAATAGAAAAAAAGCAAAAAAAATTTTTTCACCTTTCTAATGATGTTAAAGGACAACCTCTGATGCAAAAATTGAAGGGTTACCTAAATTTTTATGTTTTAGTAAGTTTTTACAGAAATGTTGCAATATTGCAACACTGGGCCTGGAAGGGAGCAGAATTTGTGTATTTGCACTCACACTGTCAAAACAAATATACTGAACAACAAAGGGTTAGTTTGCGCTGTGGATTGCTTACAAAGCTCCATAACAGTAAATATCATAATTAATAATCACACAGCAGTCACACTTTTATGAATCTAAATTTATTGGGAAAAAAAACATTATATCACTGGTGGTACACAGAACCTCAGAGCAGTCACAGGTGTCTGTGGTATTACTGTTATTACTGGCCTTGTTCCAACGTTGAATCTTCTGGAAGCATGGAGGCAAGCTTCATTACAACACCTGACATTCCAAGTTCTGGTGTCGCTGGTGTCTGATTCCATTTCAAAGTCACTCTCTCCGGTTTGGACAGCTTCAATGACATCTTTCACAGCGTAAACACATTTCCTTGCTCGTAGCATTCTGCAATGGAAATAATAGTGGGAAGAGTTAGAAAATGCTAAAGTCTGAATCATTTTAATGCAAATGAATGCTAATTATGTAATTCATTCCACTCAAGTCACACAATACTGTGTGATCACTTAGATCAACATATTAAAAAGAACACCCAGACAACTTAGATAAACAGTGTCCAGAACAATGCACCATGCTTACAACCCCCAGACCACTTACATCCACACAATAAAGAATATTCACACATGCCCCCACAGCCATACATTAACCATATATGTATTTTTACAGATAAAATACAGCCAATGTTTCAAATACTCCTACTGGAAGGGCTTGAGATACCACAACAATAAATTATGTTTTCATTCAGAATTACTCAAATCTGTTCTAAACAGATGCAAAATTGCAATTAAATCAAATACATTATATTTTTAGTAGTAATAAAGTATGTATTTTACAATATGTGAACATTTGAGAAGTGCTATGTCCCCATGCAGTGTGCAAGGTGCATATGCCATTTTGACTACCATCCTGACCCAATGTTGTAAAACTACAACAAAGACATAACAAGCTGAAAATCTAAGTTGGTGCAAGCATTCAACAATACTTCAGTAATTACATGTTCCAGACATTCTAATAATTGCAAAAAAAAAATAATTTAGGGATTTTACTTACTTCAGTGTTTAGATATCCACTTCAGTGAAAGAAGATGTGCATCCAGAAAACTTCACAAGTTGTATGGCTTCATGGCCTGATGGTCAGACCTATTTACACATTTACCATCCAATGGCATTGCAAGGCTAAACAATGAGAGCTAATGACTGTAAATATGGTCTTACAAAAAAAAAACATTTGCAGGTTTGTTTTTTGTACAGCTAAAAGTGATGTTGTAATTTTGCAACCGTGGGTCTTACAGGGTTAAGAAGTTAACTAATCATACTAATCTGTGTCAAAAACTATAGACTTGCACTAAAAGAGTGACTGGAGAAATACAGAGTGCGTTTACATGCATTTAATGATCTGATAATTGAAGAAAATTAGATTTTTATCAGTAATCCGAACAATGAGTTTAAATGCACTTCGGTGTTCAGTTAATGGGAAAACTCTGGGGTTTACATGACTCGGGCCGTAATCAGATTTCTACTTTGCAACCAGCTAATAATCTCACAGAAGGATGTGATGGAAACTTTGAAACTTGAAGAATTAAATAATGAAATTCTTAATTTCCTCAAGCATAAACTGTATTTCAGCAATTGTTTGGCAAACATTTTGCGGGTGGTGCAATTCCAAAGTTGCCAGATCCTGCGAGAGAAACAAGCAACCACTTCTATGGAAACTAGCTCAAGAGAAGCAAAGTCTGTTAGACGAAGCGGACCTGGCAACCATGTTTGATTTTGCTAGCAGGACAGTTTCCAGGACAGCTCTACACTCTATCTAGTTACGTTTGCATGCATGTGCAGACTGTGAAAACCGGTTGAAATCAGGGTTAGTGTATACATGTGTTGAGAAGAAAGATTACTGAGCAAAACTCTAGGTCTCTCTCTGAATCTTAATCTGACTTTGTGACCTTAATCCGATTTGAAAAATCGAAGTTTGCTGTTTACATACCAACTAGAATCATCAGTTAGCTATGGAAATCCGATTATTAATGGATTATTAAGTGCATGTAAACACACTTGCTGTTAGAGGAAACATGACATATTTTAAAATCCACTTGTTAACCCTCACTGATGCAGTGAGTAGCTTGAGTAGCGTAAGCAACAACCATGTCGAAAGATGCACCTTGTGGTTGTGGAGATGATGTTAATCTGTTTCAGAAGGGGCAAATTGTGGAAGCGTGGTTTAGGGAGCATGAGACATTATTTCACACATGGATTGGCCACCACAGAGTCCAGACCTGAACCCCATTGAGAATCTTTGGGATGTGCTGGAGAAGACTTTGTGCAGTGGTCCAAATCTCCCATCATCAATACAAGATCTTTAGGAAAAATTATTGTTGTCCAGAGTTGTATTAATATTTCCCAAAGATTATTGATGATGGGAGATTTGGACCGCTGGTCCACTCCAGCACATCACAAAGACTTCAGGTTCAGGTCTGGACTCTGGACGCACCAGTCCTGGCAGATGGATGCCTCCTTGTTACAGATGTATTTTTTCACTAATAAAATGCTATAGTTGAACCGAATCGGAACCAGGTTTCGATAACCAACCCTATTGAGAAGACCGCGATCTGCAAACTGTGTTGGAAATGGTTTGCGGTTAAATAACCACTTAGATGAACATGAAAATTAAGAAATGCACTGTAAAGGATGTTCTGCTTGACCATAAATCTGTTCTTGTGGCAAAATGTGAAACCTTCTGCAGTTTGTGCTACAGTTTTGACTTGAATGCTCCATTCATTCATGCATGCATTTTCTTAGCTGCTTAATCCTGGTCATGGTTGCAGGAACCACCTTTGACAGGGCACCAATCCATCGTAGGGCACACTCTCACACACTCATACACACACTAAGGGTACAATGATTCAATGATTATCTCGAACAGGCTGGTGTAGGCAGAATGTTGGGCATCTTTGTGGCATTAAGATCTTTTGTGGATTTGACTAAGACGCAGACCTTACCATAATCTATTTCTTCTCTGTAATGGGGATGGCATGCACGCTCAGACTTTCAGCCATTTGGTTCAGTGGTGCTTTGTGACTTGTGACAGTTTGCCTGGATTTTGCTAGAAATGCCCCAAACTTGGGTTTCCCGTCTGTAGCTGTGGTAGAGGTAGAATATTTCTCCCTCTTCGCTTATGCTGAATAAATGTATTATAAAATTTTTTTTCCCCCCATTCTTGCTCTGGTGTGGCTGTTCAAGGTTGTCACAGCTCTGTGTGAAGTGTCCTGAGCAAAAGCTCAAAAGTTTATTTTCTCTATGCAAACATTGAAATTACAGGTTCTTGTTTTGTTCTGAATTTGCTTTCTTTTGTTCTTTGAGCAAATGTGCCAGTCCTACTTTTTATGTAATTCTAAGTCCAAGTTAACTACCAAAGCTCTGAAATGAAAAACACAAAACTGATCTCATGCTGTTCACAATGTAGCTCTTGCGCTCTTGCTGTGAGTGTCTGTGTTTGTCTGTGTTTGTGTCCATGTGTCCAGGGTGTGTGATATTGACTAAAATAATGTATGATAACAATAATTAGATGTACAATAACAAAAATGTTATTTAACAGCAAACCATTTCCAACATAGTTTGCAGATCGCTGTCTTCTCAATAGGGTTGGTTATCGAAACCTGGTTTCTATTATGCCATTTTATGCATCAAATACACGGCTGCCATAAGTGCAAAAAATACATCTGTAACAAGGAGGCGTCTATCTGCCAGGACTGGTGTGTCATGTGATCACGTAAGTCAAGTCAAGTCAGATTTATTTATATAGTGCTTTTTACAATGGATCATTGTCTCAAAGCAACTTTACAATTTTAGATTTTCTCCTAATGTCTACGTGCAATCCCAAATTGAGCAAGCCTAGGGCGACAGTGGCAAGGAAAAACTCCCTAAGTGTTATGAGGAAGAAACCTTGGGAGGACCAAGACTCAAAAAGGGACCCAACCTCCATGGGCGGCATAGAAGATAATTATAAGAATGAAACTAATGTCATGGAGGGATAGTTCAAATAAAATGTAAAATATGCACATCGGCATTAAGTAGTCCGATACAGAGTCACTCTAGGATCTTTAGTCTAAGCAGGAAAGTCGTTGGTGGCACTTCGTCCCCAGATAACCAGAGGAGGGTGAGGGTTACTGCCCTGTGGTGTGGCCTGGGTATGGTGGGACTGGAGCTGATGACGGAAGCAGCTTGAGTGGAGCTGAAGCGGATGAACATCATATGTGGGGCAGCAACTGGTACCGGAACACAGCTTGGAAAGAAAACAGTAAATTCAAGTAGTTATTGATTAAGAGCACAGTGTCTGTTAACAATCACTGATGCCATGTATAGCATGAGACCCCGGCAGCATTAGCTATAGCAGCATAGCTAGAAAGAGGAGAACCGGAGGGTAACACAGCCAAGAGGGGTCACAGGAGAAATCAGCAACCCCACGGGAGGCAGAAGACAGCAACCCAACGTCTCTGATCACCATAAGACTTTTTGACTATGAACCCCCAGCTCTGCCCTTAGTCTAAGGCAAGGATGCACAAAGTCAAGGTCAAGAGGACCGAAGTCCAGTTCAGCCAGACCACCTACTCGACACTCCTGGCAGGCAATTCAGGCAGGCCAGACATGACTCCAGATTCCGGCCCCAGTGACTCGAGCCATGCATCCTGGTCTAAATCTAGTCAAAAGCCTGCGCAAATAAGTGAGTCTGAGTCTCGAACGAAAGTGGGTAGTTTATTCCATAGTTGGGGGGCCATGTATGAGAAGTATGAGTAAGTCATCGCGTGGTTTTGTTTTGATAAGCTTTGCAAGAGCATTAGCAGAAGATGAGCGTGCAAAAGCTCAAAAGTTTGCCTCCATTTTAAGAGAAAACGGAAGCTGCATTGCAGTATGTGTGGACTGCTGATCTGTTGTAAAGGAGGCTGCACCTCCAATATGGCAAAAACATCTAAAGCACCAGCATGATATTGAGCTTCTGCAATGTACAGTGTTCAACTGTCTGCGGCTCTGCTAGCCTAAATGCTGCGTTAGCTGGGAGAGTCTAACGCTTAATGTGAAATTGTCCTAAAACTTTGACCTAAGAACACTAAACTTCTCTTAATTACTGCTGGTCATAAGTACACTCCACTGCTGAAATGAACGTGTGGTCCAAAGGGAAAGTAGTCATTTTTATGTTACGCTTTTTTCTTCCCATTTAGGCCTATAGTAAATATCTTAAAGCAAAAATTATTACTTTCTCTCTTTATTATATGTTAATCATTAAGAAGTAGAGAACACTTATGATCAGTGATAACTGAGAAAGTTTCTAGGTCTAGGTACATTATGCCACATTTAAGCATTTACTTCTAATTTATTTATGTGGGAAGAAAAAGCTTAATGTAAAAATTATTACTTTTGAAGTTGAAGTAGGAAAATACAGAAATACTTTAAACATTTGGCACATTTTTTTTTTCACCTTTTCATAATCAAAACTTGGATTTGATAAGCAAAGCCAAACCATGGCATGATGAGCCACGTCTAGCAATTAAATTTAACAACATATGACTTTGATGCTGATGCTATCTGTGTTTTGTCTCCTGGCACAGTTTGTTCACTCATTTTTAACTTCAGTCATGCTATTTTAGGTAGAATGGTAGCTTGTGCATGCTGCATCCAATAGTCTAGCCTACCTGGCAACATAGCGCAATGTGTACATGAAATCTTTAAGGCAGGTTTTGGAAAAGCAGCTCACTTATCCAGGTTCAATTGTCAGTCAGTCCAGGTAGTGGAACCTTGGTGAAAACTGCACAGAAAGGTGTGGAAGCCATAAATGCACCATTTGAAGATCTTTTCCTTCTTGTATTTCTGTCTTGTGAACATGTCATGAAGATTTCATACATGGCAGTAGAGCCTGCATGAAGTACAGTTCTTTTTTTATATTGTTTTATCCGTTTTTTTGTGTCGGTTGCCTTATCTTCTGCTTGTGGTCTCTCACTGTAATTACTGGGTCTCTATTGTTCTTTGAGTGTGTGAGTCACTTGTACACCCTTGCTAACTCTCACATGGAACAGCATCCCAGTGTGGGTGTGCAAGGCAGTGAGTGTACATGTGAATGAGGGATGGGCAATGGGTCTAAGTAAGCAGATATTGTCAATGCCTGCCAAGTAAGCAATAATCACCCATGTTGTGGTGTGTGTGTGTGTGTCCTTCATTTTGTATTGACTGATCAGTTGCAGTGTGGCAGTGCAGATCCCTGAATAAAAACGCGGCTTAATGCCTGAGCCTCTGCTTTACTGCAACCTCATCACTATTCTCAAGCTCACTCTACCCTGTCAAATAATCAAGCTCGCGCATACACACACTTACAGGGCACATACTGGATCAGTGTGTTCCAGTATCTACATCACAGGGTATAGATTAGTACTGATGTTATGGTATTGTAGTAAATATTCCAGCACCTCAAGTTCCAGTTGAGCTCAATTCATGCACAGTCACTGGAAGATCATCTATACAGTGACTTCTGTTAATTTCCTCATTCTGCATCCTGACCTCTTAGCTAGCAGGAGTGGTACAGTGTGTGTGTGTGTGTGTGTGTGTGTGTGTGTGTGTGTGTGTGTGTGTGTGTGTGTGTGTGAGAGAGATATTATGCTTCTGTAGCTCATCTGCTTCAAGGTGTGTTGTGTTATGGTTTGGTTCCATCAGCTCAATCCAGTCTGGCTGTACTCCTCTGACCTCTGGCATCAACAAGGCATTTTCTCCCAGAGAACTGGCACTCACTTGATATTTTCTCTTTTTTGGAACATTCTCTGTAAACCATACAGGTGGCTGTGCATGAAAATCAGAGTGCTTCAGCAGTTTCTGTAATAGTCAGTCAGTCTAGCAAACATGGCACATTCAAAGTCAATTAAATCACCTTTCTTCCCCATTCTGATGCTCGGTTTGAACAGCAGGTCATCTTGACCATTTGTACATACCTAAATGCATTGAGTTGCTACCATGTGATTGGCTTATTAGATACAGTAAGTCACCTAGATACGAACCAGTTCTGTTCCGAGAGTGGGTTTGCATCAGTGTTAATTGTGTTGACGAATGATTTTCATCATAGTTTTCAGCAACACAATTAACACTGATGCAAACCCATTCTCGGAACAGAACTGGTTCGTATCTAGGTGACTTACTAGACTGACTTAACGAGACGATGACTGAAATGAATGAAAAACTACAAAAACCAGGACGAAATGAATTGAAACTTTTGTCAACGAATAAAAATGAGACGGAAATGTTTGGCAGAGACGATATCCAATCAGATCTGACAATTGAGGAAAAGATCCAATCATAACTTTAGTATTATGTGGAAAGGCGGGATGAGTTGGGTAGCGATCTGCGGTAAGACACAGACGTTTGATCTGACCCTGGGAAGATCGTACTAGCTCAACAATCTCAGCACCTGGCAGAAAGAGGAGAGTTGATATATGGGCACATTTCTAATTTGATATCAAGGAAAACAAGACTATTTATAAAACCGTGTGGGATGAACATCTCATCTCAAAAATACAACAAAGTTCAAACGAAATCTGCAGGCATGTCATCCTGAAATTGCAGTCAAGATATCAGCACCTAAATGCATATAAAGTATGGATTAAAATATGTTTTGAGTTCGTGACGTGGATATTTTAGTTTGTCTGAAAAGTGTTTGTACTCTCTAAGGAGTATTCGGGTTTTATACTGTAATTATGAATAAATGCATATAGAGCATGCACATATATCTGATCTTATATGTTTAATAAAACTCATATATAATTTATTCTAACTTGATTCTATTCTACACTATCTCATGAGTGTCCACACCGAGTTTGAAGCAGATCTTTGATGGAAATGATGAGTTTTGAGCTTATATCTTAATTAGATCTTATCAGTCATTCCAACTTGATTCTATTATGGAATATCTGCTGAATGTCCACACAGAGTTTGAAGCAGATCTATGGTGAAAATTAAGTAAAAACCACTTTAATGTTTACTTTTATGATCAATGCATGCATGTAGATGTTTCGTCTTAAAGGGGAAATGTTAAAAAAAAAAAGCATTTATGTATTGTGACCTTTATATTTCATGTTTTAGTCAACTAAAGCTACTGTACATTTAGTCGACTACAATCTTGCAATTAGTCAATGAAAACTGTCTAAAACTAAAAACAATTCAGATGACTAAATCATGACTAAAACTAAATTACATTTTAGTCAAAAGACTATAACTAAAACTAAATTCAAATTTGCTGTCAAAATTAACACTGGTTTGCATGTCTAAAAGTTTATGTCCAACATATTTAGCCTAAGCATTTAGTGTCTTTCATTTGTGTCCATTGTTGTGGCTTCTTATCGAGATCATCATTGCTTTTACGCTCAATACCAGACAGTCTGGGTTTAAAATAGCGCAGTGATTCCACAAGAAGGAGGTATTCTCTGTACACAGTCTGTGTCATGACCACGGTCCTATCGGATCATACTTCCCAGCATCCATTACTCTTTCCACGTCATCACTGTGCGTTGCATCACCTTTGTTTAAGTTCAGACTTCCTGATTTACTCCAGCTGTTTAGTTTGTGTCTCATTGGTTTGGTGCGAATTGAGTACGTTTTACTTGTGTGCAGTTTGCGCTGTTACAGTTTCGATTTCCTATTTCCTTGTGTGTGTGTCACGCCATTCCTGATTGCTGTGTTTTGGATAGTTTGTTTCATAATTGCATTCAGTTTTCCAGTGGTTTTCAGTTTATTAATAAAGCTCTGCTTTGTACTGTCTTCTAGTGTTCATCTCTCGCTTTCTATCCAAGCATGACAGTCGGTAACACGACCACTTCTTGACAAAGCCAGCATATGACTGACAGAGTAAATAACAACGTTATGCTCACCTCCATGAAATGCCAGAGATGTGAACTGACTGCACTGACGAAATGTATTTAACTTTTCCATTTATTGAAATAATTTTCAATGTATTGCACATGCACGTTCGCATCTTTAAAGCAGAAAGTTTGTTCGTTGAAGGTTCGCGTTTAGGGGACTTATTATATTTTTGTTAATGAGAGGCCAGTGTAACTGCTTGGCAACATGCCTGGCACATGAGATAACAGCTTGCACATTGCTTTTATAATAAAAGTGTTTAATTCATTTTTGTATTAAAGTATTCTGGGGTAGTAAAATGGTGTAAAAGTTCTGGTAATAGCTGTTGTTTTTACAAAGTAATGCATGCATTCTGTTGACACACATTGTCCACTTGTATGGTTATGCAGGTACTTTCAGACTTTCTATTACAATTTCTGTTTCTTTCTTTGTCAAATACAAGCACGTAGAAACATGACCAAATCTACTGATTATCTGTGGTTAGTTGTGCAGTTAACGTGATTAAATATCATTTAACATCACTAATCTTGCTCTTCTGGTTCTTCAATCTAATTTTTCTTTCACCAGGCAAAATCGTGTATATGTCACATGTGTGGCGCGCACCTGAACAGACTACACTCATGCCTCTACTGCGTCTTCTTCGGTTGCTTCTCCAAGAGACACATCCACGAGCATGCCAAAAGCAAACGACACAATCTAGGTAAGTCATGTTCATTTACATTTACCGCATTTAGCAGTTGCCCTTATCCAGAGCGACTTACAATTGATACAATCCAAGCAGTTGTGGGTTAAGGGTCTTGCTCAAGGAGCCAACAGGGGCAGCTTGGCAGAGGTGGGATTTGAACTTTGGACCTTTTGGTCCATAGTCCAGTACCTTAACCGCTAGGCTACCACAGTCCCATGTTCACTGTAAGGTAAGCATGTTTGCTGGCCATGCTTTTCCTGAAAAGCTTTAACTAAACTTTAATTATCATCCTGAAAGATGACTCCCTCATCACCAATCCTAGTTTCTGTTTATAGAATGAGAGGAGTGTTTTTTTTTTTTTTTTTTTTTTTTTTTTTTTTTTTTTCTTTCAGGTGAAACCCGATAGCATAAATTATTGGGGAAATTAGTTTTCTTCAGTCATCTGTGTTTCATTTAGAATGGAACCAAAAAAAATTCCAGCATCATCTCCTTGGCTTGTCATCCACTGTCCATTATTGCATCACTATTATAATAATAATAATAATAATAATAATAATAATAATTAGTGTTGCGTCAATATCGACTCTTACACACAGTATCGTTATCAGTAATAGAGAGCACCGATAACAGCAAGAGGCTACTGACACATCGTCCCCTTCCTTGTTGAGTTATAAGGTTCTAGTTGACTTTTTTTTTTTCAAAAATTAGTTCTTCATTTATACTTATTCTGTGACAAATTCTTCATATTATGTGAGGTGTTTTAAGTTTAATGCATTTTGGACTCCATCTGCAGTTCTACCTGCTGAGTAGAGAGATAATTGGTGCTTCAAATACACAAGCGGACCAGTCAGATTCCTCCTTTGCCATGTCACTCAATGAGTGGGGGTAATGGAGCGAAGAAGAAAAGCTTGGTGAAGTCCGTTGTTTTTAGAAGATTAGATGATTTTAATTTTAAATAGTAGAAAATTAAATTAATAATTAAGGTAAAATGTTGCAGAGCCGCTGCATAGCCAGCGGCATAAGGCGCAAGGCAGGAATAACCCTAGACAGGGTGCAAATCCATCATAAGGTGCACGCGTGCACACACACACACACACAGTCCGCGATCCTGTTCAGGATTAAATGGACAAGAAAGTGAGTGAATAAATTACATGAAATGTTTATTTTAATTGTTACTAGAATCAGAGTTGTTTAATTCCAGTGAAATTTTGCAATGGTTGTGACTGTTTAATGAACAAAGCATTAATTTTAATAAACCAGTTGTAAGTAATAATTTAATAAAAATAATAATTCAGTAAGTATATTCTAAGGATGTTTGATTTGTACGCCTAAGTTTTTATAAATGTTTTTGAAGCATGAAATATTGCTGAAACATTGCCTGTTATCTTGAGGTTCTTTAAGTCTTATTTCTTCCATTTTGTAATATTGAGCCTGAAAGATAATTAAATAGTGTACATTTGAATTGATGTCTTAATTGCAACAATCATTAATTTCCTTAATTCAATCATATATATATTTTTTTCTTCCAATATAAGACCTGTTGATGCATTAGAGTCTGATATAAAACCTAATACAGTACTGCTTTCATACTGACCTGCTGCACTTGCTGCTTATTTACAGTACCTGAGTGCTGTCTAAACTAAAGGGAAGTTTTCCTACCTAAAACTGACCTCTGCACTGGACAAAACATTTTAGCAATGACATTTTACACCTAATTTGTTTTTTTTGTGTGTAAGAAAATGATGATTTGTCCTAAAACAAGAAATGCCATAAAAAACTAAATAATAAAAATGTCTTAGAAAAACATGACATTTTATTTTCTGATGCATGTTGACAATCTGTTACGACACTAATTTTACCTGTTCCAAATAAACAAAAACATGTACAAGTTTGGTAGGATTTTGATATTGCCCATTTAGAATACATTTAGGGTGTCTGTGATTTTCATGTAAAAGAGACTTGTTCCACATATCAGTTTTTCCTTTTAGAATGCAAAATCTTTGAAGCTCAATATCTCAACAGTACTCCGAACGCAGACAGAACCTTATTATTCCAAGGGGACGACATGCGCACTAGATGAAGCTTAACTCAAGCAGTCTGTAGTGTGTCATTGTTTCTTGCTTGAGATTATTTCATTATTTCTCACCAGTATTTTTAGGGGTGGCTGAAATGTAAATATAGCCAACAATTAAAAAGCTTTGTGAGATTTTGCTTCCCTATTTGTGCTGTTACTGCATTATGTCAAATTTATATTTTCATGGCTCAAACTTTTCGAACTCAAACAGTAAATACTATTATTTTACTTAGAAAGATGAGAGGTCTGTAATTTTCATCATAGATATGAGGGGTTGTTGCAGTGTAGCCAATAGGGGTGTGTTTATTCTTTATCATTGTTTGGTATGAAATTAATAACTTTTTAAGTTTTTTTAAATTGTCCTCATTGATTTTACATATTTTGAGAAAAATGGTGGTAATGCTTATTTGCACAGTGCCAAACAGAGAGATTCTTTGCTCAAAGTTGAATTCAATTCCCTTGTATTGTCTATCTAACTAACTTCCTTCCAACCTTGTTTCTCCTCTTCTTTTTTTTTTTTTCTCCTCTCCCCACTCGGCCTGCTTTCATCATGTTGAGACACACGTACACGGAGGCTGTGATTATCCTTACTGCAGTAATCATCATTGTGGGGCAACATGGCTCACACATTTACCTCCTCAGTTGCTGTGGGTGTGTGTGATTGGCTGCTGAAGCACGCTAGATTCTAAAATACCCAGCATTCTGACATCTCATTACTGCCTGTGGTAACACATGAAAGCAATTACAAATTAAAACAATTTAAGCTTTGCTTGTAAGAAAGGCATCCAAGAGTATGAGCCATGGAGTATTGATCAGCTAATTAGAATTTCTTTGTAACTTATTGTTCTTGTTCGTATACTGTTTTTTTACCAATTTAAACATTATAGGTGCTGTTTGTCTATTTTAAACGTGGGTTTTCTCCTATGCTGCACCCAGACTTTGGAATACTTTCACCACACATTCGTTTACTGGACATAAAATTTAAAACTGCTCTTAAAACCTATATATTTTTTTTTTACCTCACTCACTTTAATTGCCTTCATTGCATTGATTTTTTTTATATTACCTTACTGATTTGTTTTTTGTATGTTTAATTATTAATGTCAAATTGTTGTAAGTGTGCTGAAAGGTGCCATCAAATAAAATGTATTATTATTACTTTTCAATTTAGATTTTTCACTGAAGGTAAATGAAATTGTTACAAAACAATACAATGAGTACATAAAATCAGTACTACAGTATGTTTAAAAACTGTTAACCTACTAAAATACCATAGTTAAATATTTACTTACAGCAAATTAAACCAGAATTACTATGATTTTTGTATTATTAAATTAGCATGCTCAGAAATGTCAGTACTGTAAAGGCCAATTTGTATAAGATTAATTAGATTAAGTTAACACTGCAAAATTAGAGAACACTAACCTTTTAGGGAAATGGGCTTAATGCTTTAGAAATGCTGGGATGCAAAATAAGATACAGTAATACTTTGAAAGTTTGAATCCTTTAGAATTGTCTGTATTTCTAGATTACTTGTGTTGCTAATGAGCTTGTTGACTTGGCCATTCCAAAACGTAAACTTTGTTACCTATTGGAACAATGACCTGTATGCTTATTGTCATTGACTGTGTTTATATGGACTTAATAATCCGATCATAGTCGGATTTCTGCATTTATCAGATTAAGTACTCCGATAAACAGAGCTGGATTTTTAGTTTAGTAATCAGATTTCTCAGTGCATGTATACCAGTTACCCGATTTTCACTCTGCGCATGCGAGTAGAGCTGCTTGCAGAAAAAAAAACCCATGCTTTTCCAGGTCCACTTATTCTTAGATATTTGCTTCTTTTGGGTTTATTTTCATAGACCTGGTGTGAGATTCTGTCACAGGATCTGGCAATCCTGGAAATAAACGTGGCACCTGCTATTCTGAACAATACATGAATGTAGTATGCGAGAATGGGTAGTATGTCCGAAACACATTATTTACTAAACAGTACGCAAAATGTCCCAGCGTGACGTACAGCATCGGCAAGTATGCGAATGTAGCATACCACTAGCGAATATGGTGGTGTGAGCTCATGCATCACATGACATTGGTAGGATAGCTGCCCTAGTCTGTAGTGACTCATTAGTTTCATGCTATTTGATTGACTTTCACAATCATTAAAAGCAGAGAAATATCGGCTGATTGCTGAGCACGATTTTTGGGTTGAAAATCAGCCGACAGATACACAGCCAATTGATTCTTCCATCTCTTCCAAACTCTGTAGAAATGGTTTTGTAACCTTTTCCAACTTTCAAACACCACTGAGTATTGTTTCAATGTGTAGTGCTATTTTAATGGGGAAAAAACCCCAAAAAACATTTCTTTAGGTTCAAACAGGAGCAAGCAAATGTGATGAATCTTGTGTAACACAATACACAAAAATGCACTTAATGCTATTAAGTATTTTAATCTTCTGGCATGCCTAATTTCAACTCTGTTTAAATGCCATGATTAGATTCCACTTCCATGCCAACAGCATAGTTAGCAACTATGTCAGAAGTAAGCTTTTTATTTATTTATTTTTTAATCCACCCACACAGCAACTGGAACTCTCTGAATGCTTCAGAAATTTTGACTGGAATCCAGATTTTGTTCTCAGATGAGTCAGAAATGCATGGCTAGTCCTCTGTCCCAACCTCTAAAGAAAACCTGTTGGGTGAGCTGAAGAGGACGGTCACAAAGAAAGGACCTATTGCATTGGATTATCTGCAGAGATTTCATATTGGGGAGTGTCTTGCCCTCAGTATTTCCATTATGCTTCATGGGAAAAGACAGTTTGTACAAATTCGTAAATGCAGCAGTGCCAGTAATTGTGACATTGAATTTACTTAAACCTAACATTTCTCTCATAGTTCAGTGCAAATCAACCACAGGCATATTTTCCCTATAACCTTTTGAGACCCTTGGCTCTTTACCAAGGATCCCAGAGTGTACTGTGTAGTCATTCTTGCATATCTGGTGCATGGATTGGTCTTCATTATGCAAAGAAGGCATTATTCTTCTGTGAGATTATTGGCTGATTGCAAAGTGAAAATCCAAGTCATGTAAGCACAAAGCTTTGCTATTTTCCCATTACTAGGGACGGGGGAAAAAAAATTGATTCTTGGATACATGCGTATTTGCCAGGGATTTGCGTCCATGTTCAGTGGTTAAGAATCAGGGCTTTCGTGCTTTGTTGTGCACCACAGCGCACGGCCTCGAAGATATTTCATGCTAACCATACACTAGAAGGCTGAAAAATCTCTGAAAATCCTTTTTATAGACTAAAGCCTGACACACACTCATGTCTAACAAGTCATACAGTTTTTAGTCACAAACTGATTTTAGAAAGTCTGGGATGTCTTGTATGGTCACTGTTTGCAAGACTCCCACGATTTCTTTTGAGATTATTTCTAAACACACACATATAATAATCTGTAAATAAAAAACGACACTGTCAGTCTCACAGGCAGTAAAATAAACAAAATGGCTTCTACAGTACTGTAGTGGTGTCTGCAGTGAAAACACTTTCGTTATTTCGTAGACTGAACAGTAGTTTTTGGGGTCGATACTGATCTCCAATAACCTTTCAGCTCGATCAGCAGAAAGCCGATAATAATCGAGGGCGAGACTGGATGCCAGTTTAAACGTAATCAAGACGTGTTTGAAACCGCATACTCCTATACTGAACAATACATGAATTTAGTATGCGAGAATGGGTAGTATGTCTGAAAACACATTATTCACTAAACAGTACGCAAGAAGTCCCAGCGTGACGTACAGCATCGGCAAGGATGCGAATGTAGCATACCACTAGCGAATATGGTGGTGTGAGCTCATGCATCACATGACATTGGTAGGATAGCTGCCCTAGTCTGTAGTGGTGCATTAGTTTCATGCTATTTGATTGACTTTCAGAATCAATAAAAGCAGAGAAATATCGGCTGATTGCTGAGCATGATTTTTGGGTTGAAAATCAGCCGATAGATACATAGCCAATTGATTCCTATATCTCTTCCAAACTCTTTAGAAATGGTTTTGTAACCTTTTCCAACTTTCATTTTCACCAGTGAGTATTGTTTCAATGTGTAGTGCTATTTTCAGTTCAAAAAGGAGCAAGCAAATGTGATGAATCTCATAGTGGTGTCTTAAGATGCAATGAAAACACTTTCCTTATTGTGTGTACAGTATTGCATTTCTACAGTGGTGCTGGAAAGTTTGTGAACTAACTTTTTCTATATTTCTTCATAAATATGGCCTAAAACATCAGATTTTTACACAAGTCCTAAAAGTAGATTACGAGAACCCAGTTAAACAAATGAGACAAAAATATTATACTTGGTCATTTATTTATTGTGGAAAATGATCCAATATTGCATATTAGTGAGTGGCAAAAGTATGTGAACCTGTAGGATTAGCAGGTAATTTGAAGGTGAAATTAGTCAGGTGTTTTCAATCAGTGGGATGACACCCTGTTTTATTTAAAGAACAGGGATCTATCAAAGTCTGTTCTTCACAACACGTTTGTGGAAGTGTATCATGGCACGAACAAAGGAGATTTCTGAGGACCTCAGAAAAAGAGTTGTTGATGCAGCACAGGGGGATCACACCAGATACTGAACGCAAAGGGTCACATACTTTTGCCACTCACTAATATGTAAAATTGGATCATTTCCCTCAATAAATAAATAAATAAATAAATGACCAAGTATAATATTCTTGTCTTGTTTGTTTAACTGGGTTCTCTTTATCTACTTTTAGGACTTGTGTGAAAATGTGATAATGGTTTAGGAAGAAAATACAGAAATATAGAAAATTCTAAAGGGTTCATGTAATTTCAAGCACCACCGTATGGTATTTCAATGCTTTTTATGCTGTTCTTTTCATTTTGGAGTGCAGTAGTTTTCATAGATCTCTGAAACATACAAAACAGTAAATGGACATTTAGAACATTCCAGATATGTTTAGAAATGACTTTAGCATAGTAAAATGAATTGCTTTCATTATTTGGTCAGATATCTGTAAGTCTACACCTACTAAACTTTAAAAATCACCTTAACCTGTGCCAGCCACGTACACTGAGTTTCCGGTTTGGTGCTGGAGAGAGCTCACCTATTGGTTGTGCACAATGTTCACGGCACTGTTTTCGTGAGCCAAGACTTAAAACTTATGATGATATTAATCACGGTTGACAAGAAAAAGACTGACTTAAGACAGCTAGCCTGACCACTTTACACAAATTCTTGAGATGACCTGAGCACGACCAAACTCTAACAAGACCCTCATGGTTTTATTCCAACATTGGAAATTTGTCTGCGGCAGTGGAAGCTCTTAGTCATTTGGTATAAGGCCAGCATTATTGACACAGATATCCCCGCATTCTGCAACAAGATCAAAACCAAAGTCATAGAATCACTTTGAGAAAAAAAAAAAAATCCTGTATAGAAAAAAGATGCTTTGATAATCGATTAATCAGCAAATAGCAGCCGTCTGAATCGTAATCAGATTGTGAGGTGTTTATAGATTCCCACCCCTACTGATTACCAAGTGCATGTAAACTAGTTTCCTGGCAAAATATGTGACCCAAGGAAAGACTAATAATTTTCTCTACTGAAGAGAATAATGGGTTTCAGCAATGGCCACACAAACCTGTGATCTGTTCAAAACACTGTTTTGTGTTTAATTAAATATTCTCAAAGTCTTACCAAACACTTTTCAAATTAATATTTGAAATGCCTCAGTACATCGAGTCTCAAGTTTATTGGTGGAATGATGCAACTGGCTTACCAGTTCCTATCCTAAGCACGTCTTTCATTTACTCATGTCTGCTCCAAGTGGATATGCATGCATCAGACACTCACCCACACACACATACACAGAAACGCACACCACTGCTTTCTCCTTCACTTTCTTCTCCACTTTTGCATCAGGCCCTATAAATAGGTTGTCACGGCAACTGTACACAGGTACTGCAGGCTGTTTATTAAATCCATCTCCGCAATGAGCGGACAAAGTACACCACAATGTTATTGGAAGGGAAATAGGAACATGTGAAAGAAAACAAAATTTCAAATTCAGAGTAAAGCTGAAGTATAGTGGGAAGCAAATCTGTATAGAGACTTGTCCTAATTACAGCACTGATATGATCAGTCCCTCTTTGAAGCCTAAGGGAAATGCTTGTACTGTCCAGTGAACATTCAGTTCAGTTAGTAAAAAGTGGGAAATGGTTAATCCAAATTTGGTATAACATTTATCATACAAACATTGCATTATTGAAATGCAGGGAAAATTATTCAACCAGTTGTACCTTGAACGGTCTGTCCAAAATGTAATAGACTTTAGAAACACATTTTGGTTTTATTAACAGAAAGCCTACATATGTAAGAGATGAGTCTGATCTGATCCTATATCAGTTTCAGGTTTGATGTTAGGGTCTAATTCACTTACCGATCCATATTCCTTTCCACGTCTTACAATGGTCATGCGGCAGCTTAAGTCTGTAGCTGAGTGAGCAAATAGTATTTCTGTTGGTTTAACTAAAGTGTCGTTGTGTGTAGATTTTTTTATTTTATTTTTTTTGTCTGGAAATGCCAATAAGCAAGACAGCGTGTTGTAACCTGTTGTAACCCTCCTGTATGGGATTCAGTACCGGCAGTTGTGCACTGGAAGTGGAAAAATGAGGATTGGCCCATCACCAGTAATAATTCTGAATGATCACATTACAGGCAGGCTTCTTTAAGGAAATCAAGTTATCAAGTGTGAATTTTCCACACCATTGTTTTGTTTATGCTGCGTTGTCAGAATAAAAGCCCCGAGCATTAACTCTTCACTGTAAAGTTACTGTATCAGCTTTGTGAGCCAAAAAACGTTGAATACATGTTCATTATTATCAATTTCATGTTTTTAATTTAAATTATAATATTGTGGTTACATATTAAATGAGTAATAAGTGACATTTGTGCTGGCTAACGTCTGCAATTTGGAGGTATTTTATGCTTCATAAAGCTGCTACAGTAGCACAGACGTATATCATTCTTGTGTTCTTATGTTTTCATTTTAATTACTGCTTTGCTTTATTTACAGCCCTGCGTTAGATGCAGTGAGGTAGAAAGAATCAAAAGGTTTTATTGAAAAATGCATCTACATTCATTGACAAAATAAAAATAACTCCCCAAGAATGAGTTGATGGAATCGAATGAAACTAATGATGATGTAATAAAAATGTAATGATGATATCTGTAAGTGATTATATTATTAGAGCAAAAGGAATAGTTTATTTGGGATAAACTGTGAAATTGGTGGGACTCTCCGGTTACCGTTAGGCCCTGTTGTGTTAATAACCTCAGAACTGCTGACGATCAAGCACTGTACGGTATGGAGTTAGTTGTCTGACTCCTCCTAACTCCGTCCATATGGCTCTGTTCATAATTTTTAATATCCAACACTAACTTTGTACTGCTGACTTGTTTGGTGAACTGGAACGTGTCCAGCTCTTGTTTTTCAAAAAGCCAAAGTAAAGAAGTTAATTTTCAGTAACCTCTGTTCTTTTATCCTCAGCTGTGGACTTGTTATATGGTGGAATATACTGCTTCGTATGTCAAGATTACATATACGATAAAGACATGGAGCAAATAGCCAGAGAAGAACAGAGGAAGGCATGGAAACTTCAGGGTAGGTGGTTTTATTTCACTGCCAAATGTAACAGTCATTAACACAAAGCTTATTGTATAATAAAGTGTCGAAAAATCTCACGTAATTTAGTGAGTAATGGATTGAAAATGAAAAGTTAAAGCATTTTGCTGACTTACTCTATTGATGAACTCTAGGTGCTAGCATAGCTGCTAAACTAACTGCAGCCTGTTTTCTGGAGCATTCAATTCCTATTTTGCTTTCAGTTGGCTCTTATAAACTAACCTTTTTAGGACCCATGGGGACTTATTTGCATTAATAATACAGTACTGTAGATGTAAAATGAAAGAAAAACATCGGAGAAATAGCAGAAAAATAGCTCAGATCTTCTGAGTGCTATTGTGAACCTGAATCACTGTGTACCGACTCGTGAGTCATGAAACGAGTTGCACGGCTCAACTTTAAGCAAAGTTTAAGAAAGTGTGCCCAGTATTGAGCAAATGACGAGACCAATTTTTTTTGACAAAATGGGTCAAGAACCTTTACATTACATTTACAGAATTTAGCAGACTTATTCAGAGTGACTTACAATTGGTACAGTCTTACAATCCAAGCAATTGTGTGTTAAGGGCCTTGCTCAAGGACCCAACAGTGGCAGGTTGGCAGAGGTGGGATTTGAACCCTGGATCTTCTGGTCCACAGTCCAGTACCTTAACCGCTAGGCTAGTGTATGTGTATGCACTGTTGGTATAACATTCGATATGTTAGCCTGCCAGCACACTGGAGTACCTTCCAGTCAGGTTGGGTGTCACATGCAGAAACTATTGGCTGTCTGACGGAGGGGAGGGCCCTGGTGTTGTAATTGACATACGAGTACCTTATGAGCCTGAACAAGAAAAATATTCTATAAATTCGTGTGTATGTGTGTATGTGTGTATGTGTGTATGTGTGTATGTGTGTATGTGTGTATGTGTGTATGTGTGTATGTGTGTGTGTGTGTGTGTGTGTGTGTGTGTGTGTGTGTGTGTGTCGTCAAATCATTAAATTGCATGTTTTTTTTAAACAAATATAAGTACTATATAAGTAGTACATGGGCATATGAATGGACAATAAACACAATGCACTCATTACGTTTTAATGTAAAGTTTTCAAGCATTCAGTTTATTAGGTACATTTATTTGATGATTGTAATTATTGATTCTCTTGAGTTCAGATAAAAGGTGTAAAGTTTTACATAACAGTACTGTACAAATTCAACCATACAAACAACACAATACAATTGAAATGATTTATTTTTTTAGATTTTTAATATAAAGTTTTTGTTTTCCCTTTAATGGCAAATGTTTTCCGTGGACAAGCAATGAGAGCTTTAACCACTTGCCAGCAGGGAGGGGGTGTTCCATTTGTTTCACTGACAGGAGATACTGTGTTTGGCCTGAAGGAGGCAGGCATTAATTACTATTTTAATTGCCCTGGATATAGGTAATTATGCTGAGAATATTATGAGTATACACACATGTGGACAAAATCCCAGTCTAAGGAACATGAAAATCTGGGCAACACGTCCACGTGATGTTAAAGAAAACGTGACTAATCAGAGCATGCAATTTTCTTTCATTGTTCCATGGTCTAGTTCTCATGCTCCCATTGTGGGTGGTTTTTGTGGAGGACACAGATCACCATGATTTCTCTGACTGGTCTCTGGCTCCACAGGCCCATACACAGCAAGCAGCAATGCACTCTGTGTTCTGACAGCTTTCTCTCATAGCCAGCATAAGATTGTTCACCAGTTTGTGCTACAGTTGCATTTGCTCTGTTGACATTGGACCAGAGGGGCTATCCTTTGCTCCCCATGCTCATAAGTGAGCCATAGACACCCATGACCACCATTTCATCGCTTGTCCTTCCTTGGACTACTTTTGGTGGGTACTAATTAGGGGTGTAACAATGCATCTCGCACCGTGATGCAAAAATGGGACGGTGTCTATCGTCGGGTGGGATGATGCATCGTCTAACTGGATTATACGTTCTTGATTTTGCTGCCATCAAATGCACTCCAGTTCAATTCCAGTTCTGAACACTAGATGGGGCAGTCAAACTCAGTCTTTGCATCGCATTGCATTGCATCTAATTGCATCTAATATATATATATTTTTTTACTCTGTTTAACTTGTGTTAAAATTCCATGATGAACTCTAAGAATTCACTGAATTTTAAAGGGTTCACAAACTTCAAGAATTTACAATTACATTTACAGCTTTTAGCAGATGCTTTTACCCCTAAAATCCCAACAGTGGAAGCTTGACAGAGGTGGGATTTGAACCCTGGGTTTTCTCATCCATAGTCCAGTACCTTAACTGCTAGGCTACCACAGTCAAGCACCACTTTATGTATAATTTAGTTATTCATTTCATGTTTGGTTATACAGTGGTACCTCGGTTTTCGACCACTTTGGAACTTGTTAAATTCAGTTCTTGATGCATTTTGACTACAAAAGGTTGTCTCGGTACTCAACACACTTGCTTAAACTTGTACGAGTCGAGATGCGCGACATGTATCAGCCGAACCTCAATTCGCCATTCAGTACTGAAGTATTTAGATTCACAGTAGCTCTTTCTCAGTGAAGATCTCTGCTGTGTTTATCGTGTTTTTCTTTATTTGTACATCCGCAGTACTGTAGTCTCAGTGCAAATAAGTTCCCATGGGTTCTAAAATGATTAGTAATGACAGCTTACCAAAAATAAACAGGAACTGAATCCTCTTGGCTTTCAGGTTGAGCAGTTAGCATTAGCAGCTAGCACCCTGAGTTCACCAATAGAGTAAGTGTTTTGCTTTTACTTTTCACTTTTACTCACTAAATTGCGTGAGATTTTCAACACTTTCTTATAAAACAGGCTCTGTGTTAATGATTTTGGCCAACTGTAGGTTAATGTAAGTGTTAATGTGTAATAGGCTCTGATATGAGACTATTAGACTCATCAGTTCATAATACATTTAACGCATAATGGATTTGTCATATCCCCATCATAAATCAGGGAGCACCTGTACAATACAACTCCATTAATGCATATAATGCCTTAGTGTGGACAGTGTGGTCTGGAACAGATTTGTTCAATTCAGATTATTCCTTATGGGGAAAATTTGCTCAGTATTCATTGTTTTCGGTTCTCGACAAGCCTTCAGGAACAAAATGCAGTTACCACTGAATATGTTTAATGTTTGGTTTGAGTGCTTTGGTCAATAGTGACATATCGTCTGATTACACTTTCAAATACGCAACTTCTTCGCAATAACCTGCATAAAATATATAGAGCGCTGTACTGTTGTATAAATTTAGAAGTAATTGACTACTGTCTCCTTGTCGTTATGGTGTGCAGTGCATGTTTTATTTTATGTTTTTATTTGCAGGTGTGGGGGAGAAATATTCTACATGGGAGCCCACTAAGCGGGAGCTAGAGCTACTGCGCCACAATCCAAAGCGCCGAAAAATCACTGCCAACTGCACCATAGGTGACTTACTGGTTTCCGCTATGCTTTATTGGCTCAGTCTATGCGTTTTAAATTATATTATTTAATGTGTTTTCTCATTGTTAAAGTGCAGTCTTATAGTTAATGACTCGTTTTAGAGGTTAGAAGCTCTGATGGGTACATAGCATGCATTGACACATGACTTATTGAATTTAAACCCATTTCTATTGTCACTGAAACTGATGTTTTTAAGCCTGACTCATTTTTTTATTTATCTGGGCCTAAGTTTCTTGAGTTTTGCACTATTTTGCTGTAAATAATCCACTTTATTAGGCTCCTTGTTTCTACACTAACTATTCATTTTACCATATAGGTGCATTTTGTAGTTCTACAATTACAGACTGTAGTCCATCTGTTCTCTACATACTTTGTTCGTCCCCTTTACTCTGTTCTCTATTGGTCAGGACCCTCACAGAACCACCACAGATCAGGTACTATTTGGGTGGTGGATCATTCTCAGCACTGCAGTGACACTGACGTGGTGGTGTGTAAGTGTGTGTTCTACTGGTATGAGTGGATCAGACACAGCAGTGCTGCTGGAGTTTTTAAACATCCCAGTGGCACTGCTAGAATGAAAATAGTCCACATGAAATAAATGTTCAGCCACCTACATCCTGTGAGCACTGATGTAATATTAGAGGGTGACTAAGACAAACTGTGCAACAACACAGCAGCTACTGTCTCTGACTCCAGCAGCACTGCTGTGTTTGAGCTAATCGTGCCAGCAGAACACAGAAGATAGTTTATATCCTAAGTTCTTCCTGGGACCTGCCACAAAATAGCATTTCTGTAATACTGCATTTTCTATGAGGGTGCATTGTAATGATTAGATTTAGCCTAAAATGCTGCCTTGGATGCCACCTATGTGGAGTTTTCATGTCCTCCCCATGTTCGAGCAGGTTTACTCCGGGTACTCTGGTCACCTCGCACATTCCAAATTCATGTATTAGGTTAATTGGTTGCTCTAAATAGGCCCAGTATGTGTCCAACTTGTATTGATGCAGCCTTGCTCCTGCCATGGATAGCCATTAATGTTGATGTGATGTTAAATTGATAAACAAACAAGCATCACTAGTAATGATAACATGGAGGAAATTAGAAATAAAATATGCTTTATTATCATACACATCTGTTTTGCATGCACATTTGAGACATTCAGTAAAGAACAAGTAGGCTAAAACAGATTTAAACAGTGGCAGGTCACTTAGTAACGTGTACCTGTATTTATTTTGGTTAACTTCACAATGATTCTCTATTTATTTTGTTGATTACCATTGAACAATCAGTTGTCCCTAACCCTCTGCTTACCCTGCAAGAGAGACCTGCTATATGTACTCACATTAACAGATGTAGCAGTGATACTGCAATTCCACCGTTCATCATTTCATCTTCATATCCATGTAATCAGGTGGAAACGTTAGTGTGATAGAATGTGTGACCTGTAGCTAGAGACAGAGAGTGATTAGAGTGTGTGCTCATGCCTCCACATCAACTGTTCTGGGTGAGTACGTGTACTCCATGACTCAAGTCATCAAAATGATAACAATTAGAGATGAGCCTATTCCGAATTTTTAAAGTTAATTTTTTTTAAAACATGTAAAGTCAGATCTATTTATATAGCACTTTTTACAATGGAGCATTGTCTCAAAACAACTTTACAAGTTTAGATTATCTCCTAATATCTACGTCCAATCCCAAATTGAGCAAGCCTAGGGCGACAATGGCAAGGAAAAACTCCCTTAAGTGTTATGAGGAAGAAACCTTGGGAGGACCAAGACTCAAAAAGGGACCCAACATCCTTGGGCGGCGTAGATGATAAATCTAAGAATGAAACTAATGTCATGGAGTCATACTTCAAATAAAACGTATAAAATATGCACATCGGCATTAAGTGGGCTGGGTATGGTGGGACTGGAGCTGATGACGGAAGCAGCTGAGTGAAGCTGCAGCGGATGAACATCATGTGTCGGGCTGGAACTGGTACCGGAACAACACGCTCAGCTCTGAGAGAAAACAGAAAATGTAATTAGTTATTGATTAAGAGCACAGTGTCTGTTAACAATCACTGATGCCACGTTGTGTAGCATGAGACCCCGGCAGCATTAGCTATAGCAGCATAGTTATTAGGAAAGAGGAGAACTGGTAGTAACACAGCCACCAGATCACATGAGACATCGGCAAACCCCACGGGAGGCAGAAGACGGCAACCCAACGTCTCTGATCACCGTAAGGCTCTTAGACTAAGGGCAGAGCTAGGAGTTCATAGTCAAAGGCAAGGATGCATGAGTCCAGATCAAGAGGACCAAAGCCCAGTTCAGCCAGACCGCCCACCCGACACTCCTGGCTAACGGACGAGGCAGGGACTCCAGACTCCGGCCCCATTGACCCAAGCCATGCATCCCAGTCTAAATCTAGTCAAAAGCCTGCGCAAATAAGTATGTCTTTAGCCTAGACTTAAAATTTTGGAGAGTGTCTGAGTCTCGAACGAAAGTGGGAAGTTTATTCCATAGTTGGGGGGCCATGTATGAGAAAGCCTTTCCCCCTGCTGTGACTTTTTTAATTCTAGGAACTAAAAGAAGTCCTGCACCCTGCGAACGAAGTAGACGAGCTAGATTGTAAAACTCTTAAGAGTTCACTCAGATAATGTGGGGCCAGGCCATGTAGAGCTTTATAAGGTATAAGAAGTATTTTGTAATCAATGTGTAATTTAACTGGTAACCAGTGCAGTGACGTGACTGGCCGATTCCAATTTTTTCCTTCTTTCTAAGAATTATAAGTGAGAGCATACAGAAACATTTTTGTTCAGCTTCTTACATCTCAACATCAAAATGTGCATTAGATTACAGGGCAAACATGTTTTTTCAACAAACCTCCAAATAAAATGGCAAAGTTTTTACTTTTACATATGAAAAAGTATGTACCAGGTAATACAAACAAAAATATCAAGGCACCTTTATGTAGTTGTCAACGTATAGGCCTAATGCGGTCTCTTGAACAATAATGGCTTACTTTCATGCATGCATAGCAAACAATGAGCTTGTTGTCTTCTTCACTTAGATATGGCTGGGATCTTAACAGCTGCCTACTCCTTCATTAGTCTTGCGCTATATAGGGAGAGATTTAGTTTACAATGTAGCACTACATACACACCTTAAATCTAACACTTCCTCATAATCAACATGCGTCAAGGCTAGGGGAGTAACGATGCATCGTGACGCAGTGCACCACTATGCAAAAATGGGATCGTCTGTCTTATTGGATTATACGTGCTTGATTTTGCCATCTAATGCAATTCCAGTTTTGAACACTAGACGCATATCCCGTTCTCAGTGAGAATCCTCGTTTCTTTTCATTGCAGTCGACTAACATTTCTTTTTGTTTAAATTTTTATTAAAGAAAAGTACATTATTTTGAATTGCTATTCTTCAGAAATAAAAAGGAATGTTTTCCTCTGCAGTCATTTAAGGTGGACCAGAAAATGCGAATAATAAGCCAACTTCAGCCTCATCTCCACTATGATACAAAACACTTGTTACACTCTGCAGTTCATCTTACATTTAAATTATGATGGATTTATCAGAACATATCCCCTTTGAAAATCAAAGAGCACCTGTACAATACAGCTCCATTAATGCATATTATGCTTTTTACAGTGTGAATTTTCTGGGTATCTGGAATGGATTAATTCAGTTTACAAATTTGCTCGGTACTCATAGTAGTAAGTTCTTGACAAGCCTTCTGGAACGACTGAACAATGTGAACCGAGGTACCACTGCAGTTACATAAATGTGTGCTTGTGTGCAAGAGGCTGTGTTGTCCAGCACTTGGTAAAGCTAAAATTTACACTCTGTTCATCTTCTCACTGAATTTGTGTTCCTGTAGTGATCGTTCTTACAGGTGCATTCTGCAGTCTCACTTGTGCTGTGTATGTGTGTGCAGGTTTACGGGGTCTGATCAACCTGGGCAACACTTGCTTCATGAACTGCATCGTGCAGGCTCTCACACACACGCCGCTGCTGCGTGACTTCTTCCTGTCGGACCGACACAAGTGTGAGATGCAGGCCAACTCCTGCCTGGTGTGTGAGATGTCTCAGCTCTTTCAGGAGGTGAGCTGAAAGAATGCATGTGCGGGGGAGGTCTGGTTGTCATGGGAGTATGAGTGTCTGGTATTGAAATGGAAGCTTTCTCAGCTCTGTATCAGCTGGGAGACTGTGGCTACGTGTAAATGCACACTAATTGTCTGAGCATTAATGTATTTTGGCAAATTGTTCAACTGGGTTTTGATCAGAGTAAAGCAGCTGTGACACCAAAAACTTGCTTGGCTTGTCAGGGCTCCAGAGGTTTTTTTTGTTGTTGTTGTTTTTGTTTTTCAGAACTGTCCCAGAACCATCCCAAAAAATTGTTAGCCATTGTGAACCAAAATCATCCATCTGAAAATATTTTTCCTTTTTGTAAAATATATATTACTGTTGAATTTATTTGTGTTTTTTTTTTATTTTATTTATTTTTTTTTTAAATACTGCCACAATGTCATTAGCTGTTTGAATGATCTTGACTATGCGTTTTATATAGTTATGACTACTAAGGACAAGTATTGGTAAGAGTAACACAATCATTACCCAATGAAATTATACTTAAAAATATAAAGTTCATATTCGTTTTGGATTGCTGCAAAACTCGCATGCAATTATGTCTCAGTCAGATGTGTAAAGGATTACAGGTGTGGTCAGATTAGTCACTGGGTGTTGTATAGACAGAGTACTTCCCCTGCTGTCTATAAAAGGGCTCTCAGAGGCAACCTTTGGGTAGTGTACCTTTTGATAAAAGATCACTGACTGCTAAACATGCCTCTATGACCACTCGAAATCATTTTGGCCAGTTGACAGACCTTGAGAGGGGTTGCAGCATTTGGACTGAGAGAAGCAGAGTAGACGTTTTGACGAATTGCCCGCCATCTAAGCCGTTCTGACCTAGCTGTTAGGTGTTGGGAGCAGTGGTTCAGTGAGGGCATGTACATTGATCCAACGGCAAGCATGAGCAGCTCCCACAGTTTTGTTGTCTACCATCCAGACACAAGTGGCACGTCACTACACACCCCTGTCTCTGCCTGGACCGTTTCCATGTGCTTATGAGAAGGAAATTTGTTGTCACAATGCCTGTTGTGTGCCCTGCTATATTGACAGTCAGCAACCATTGCCTACGTTCGCAGTTGTGTTGTAAACAAGACATCTGGACTGCTATGGACTGGAACCATTACATCTTTAGTGATGAATCCAGATTCTGTTTGGGATCCAATGTTGGTTTGATTCGAGTATGGAGGCTTTGTGGTGATCCCTTCAGTCTTGTCTTTGCTGTGGAGCGACACACTGCCCGAACCTCTGGTGTGATATCTGGGGGGCCATCGCACATTACAGTCGGTCATCCCTAGTAGTGATACAAGGAACACAAACAGATCAGTGATATTTGCAGAACATCTTTGGCATTTTTCAGCAGGATAATCCTCGCCCACACACAGCAAGGGTTTTCCAAGAATGTCTCCATCAGATTGAAACACTTCTGTTCCACTCACCAGCTTTATCACCAATCGAGCATTTATTCGGCAAACTGAGTGTGGAGGATCTACAGGCACAGCTGCAACATCTGTGGACAAATGGGCCACAGGATACCATATAAAAACTATATGCCTCCATGCCCAACTGTATCTCACTATGTATCCAGGCTAGAGGTGGTCCAACAGGGTACTAGAGCCTCTTTTTAATTGTACAGTTTTCCCCAATGAAATTCTAATATTGTAATCACTTGCTTATATCATCATTACATTCACACACACACACAAAGTTTCTTTCGATCTCAACAATTATTTCTTGGTGCGTTATTTTTTTTTGTCAGTGTGTGTGTCTAAGGGCACACGTGTGTTTGTGTTGTACTGTATCTACTTGGCTGCTATCTACTGGCTTGAAAGTTTGTGAACCCTTTAGAATTTTCTATTTCTGCATAAATATGACCTAAAACATCATCAGATTTTCACACAAGTCTTAAAAGTAGATAAAGAGAACCCACTTAAACAAATGAGACAGAAATATTATACTTGGTCATTTATTTATTGAGGAAAATGATCCAATATTACATATTAGTGAGTGGCAAAAGTATCTGAACCTCTAGGATTAGCAGTTAATTTGAAGGTGAAATTGGAGTCAATCAATGGGATGACAATCAGGTGTGCGTGGGCACCCTGTTTTATTTAAAGCACAGGGATCTTTCAAAGTCTGCTCTTCATAACACGTTTGTGGAAGTGAACAAAACCATCTTTAAAGAGTTTGGATTCCACCAATCAGTAGTCAGAGAGATTGTGTACAAATGGAGGAAGTTGATTGCTAAAATTCCTCCAAGCCAGTATGCAGGACTGATCAGCAGATTCGTTGCAGTTATTGCTGCACAGGGGGGTCACACCAGATACTGAAAGCGAAGGTTCACATACTTTTGCCACTCACTAATATGTAATATTGGTTCATTTTCATCAATAAATAAATGACCAAGTATTATAATTTTGTCTCATTTGTTTAACTGGGTTCTCTTTATCTACTTTTAGGACTTGTGTGAAAATCTGCTGATGTTTTAGGTCATATTTATGCAGAAATATAGAAAATTCAAAAGGTTTCACAAACTTTCAAGCACCACTGTACTTGTATGTGGACATGTGTAATTGTGTACATATGTAAAATTATATGTAGGTAAATGTTGAAATACACTAAAGTACAGATTATTAAAGTGCATTTAAACTCCCTCAGTGTGACAACACCACCATGGCAACCTTAAGATGGACAGCAGGGTCCAGATGGTCATGGCTCATCACTCTCTCGCGCTCCACAAGCATGCTCCACAAGCATTTAGCACCTAAAGAGCTGCGAAGTTTAATAATAACAAATGTCTCACCAAACTGGTGCTGGAGGAAAGCTGAGGAGTGAGGGTGTGGATGTGTGTTATCTCGAACTTATTGTTAAATGCAATCTGGGTCAATACACACTTACTCTTTGTGCAGTTCTATTCAGGCCACCGCTCTCCTCACATCCCGTTCCGGCTGCTGCACCTGGTGTGGACACATGCGCGACACCTGGCGGGCTATGAGCAGCAGGATGCCCACGAGTTTCTCATTGCTGCGCTGGATGTGCTACACCGCCACTGCAAAGGTTCACACACCTTTTAGCACCTCTTAACTTTACCTGTTCTTCTGTTCCAGCAAAAATACCCCCCTCCCCGGTTGGTAATATACCAATAATTAGCCTACTGCATGGTGATTATGTTTCAGCTGGCAACAAGTTATTTAACCCTAACTGATGCAGTGAGTAGCTTCTCATTAGTTAAACAACCATGTCGAAAGACACATCCTGTGGTCGTGAAAAAGATGTTAATTGTTCAAAAGGGTCAAATTATTGGCATGCATCAAGCAGAGAAAATTGCTGAAACTGCTGAAATCAGGTTTGGAACTGTCCCTTGCATTATTAAAAAGTGGAAGGACAGTCGGGAAATCTAATCTTCAAGGAAGAAATGTGATCGGAAAAAAATCTTGAGTAATCGTGATCGGCGATCACTTTAAACGTATGGTGAAATCAAATCGTAGAAAACCAACAGTACAACTCATGGATATGTTTAATAGTGAAAGTAAGACCATTTCCACATGTTCAGTGTGAAGGGAACTCAAGGGATTGGGACTCAACAGCTGTGTAGCCTTAAGAGAACCACCTGTCAGTGAGACTAACCGGCAAAAACTATTGTGAAAGAGTGGTTCAGGGAGCATGAGATATCATTTTCACACATGGATTGGCAACCACAGAGTCCAGACCTGAAACACAGTGAGATTCTTTGGGATGTGCTGGAGAAGACATTGTGCAGTGGTCCAAATCTCCCATCATCAATACAAGATCTTTAGGAAAAATTATTGCAACTCTGGACAGAAATAAATGTTGTGACATTGCAGAAGCTTGTGGAACCCCCCCTGTATATATATTTTCTATATTCTCTGATATAATTCAGAATCAGTGGCTCACTAAATGCTTTTTTGCCCCACTGTATGCTGTGAAGACCAGATTTTGATAGATCCCTGTTCTTCAAATAAAACAGGGTACCCACTCACACCTTAAATGTCATCACATTGATTGAAAACACATGACTTTAATTTCACCTTCAAATTAACTGCTAATCCTAGAGGTTCACAAACTTTTGCCACTCACTAATATGCAATATTGGATCATTTTCCTCAATAAATAAATGACCAAGTATAATATTTTTGTCTCATTTGTGTAACTGGGCTGTCTTTATCTTTTTATGACTTGTGTGCAAATCTGATGATGTTTTAGGTCATATTTATGCAGAAATATAAAAAATTCTAAAGGGTTCACAAACTTTCAAGCACCACTTTATGACTAGTCTTGTAACCTTGTGTATAGACCACGGGTGTTGCTGAAATGGCCACTGATGCTGATAGTTACGTTAAATAAACCAAATAAACAAACACTGAAATGTGACCTAAACTAAAATTTGATATTAAATGATCAAATTATTTGTTTTCTCAAGTATATACTGCGTTTCATCTCCATGAAGTTTTCGATAGCTGTTTCGCAACCTTTAATTCTGTGGCGCATTTTATTCCAGGGTTGCAAAGGGGATCCCACGAGAAGTATTCATCACAATAAATTGAAAAAAAAAAAAAAGGCCGAAAAAAAAAAGGATTTTGAATAGGCAGACCTGGCAACCATGTTGGTTTAGGGAATCAGGTAACTGGTGTACATGCTATGAGTAATCTGATTACTGGTGTAAAATCCAGCTTTGCTTATCAGATTTCTTAATCTGATATCTAGATCGGTGTATGCTGTATATATGACCACTTAAATAATCAGATGACTGCAGTAATCTGGTTTTGATGATTATTAAGTGCATGTAAACGCACTCATTGTGGGTTTGCTATAAACAGAAGTAAGACTATGCTGAAAAGCTCCTGATGCCCACTGTAAAGTATTACGGAACGTATGTATTTTCCGCCAAAGGCCCTTGATAAGGTACTTGGCATCATGTTGAGGGACATCTTGAGGAAGTGATCATAAACATGTTTAATGGGTGCCACACCTGCCAATGGACAGGGAGGTAGGATAATTTTTGCCCTTGTGACCACATTATTGCAAAATATTTTTATTTATCCTTTTCTTTTCCAAAATTTGCAGGGAGACATGGTGGGGAACTGGTTAGCATGGTCACAGAACAGCTTCAAAGATCCTTGAGTTTATGTCCTCCCCTCCTCTGGGTGCTCCTGTTTCCGCCAACATCCCAAAGACATGCTTTAGGTTAATTGATTACCCTAAAGTGTCCGAAGTGTGTGTGAGTGTATGCGCAATATGATGGATTGGCACCTTGTCTAGGGTTGTTCCTGCCTGATGCTCTATGTCGTCGGCTAGGCACCAGCTCTCCCGTGACCGTCTAGGATGAAACGGATAAGAAAATGAATGAATGTTTGTGTATATTAACGTTCTGTCATTCATTCATTTACTTATCCGTTTAATTCTGGACTTGTAATGATAAATTTAGTCACTATACACACACGTCAGACTGAACTGGATCATTACAGTAGAGTATTAGTCTGTATACTTTCATGCTTGAGATCATTTATATTACATTTTAATATAACTATAATAAATGGTAATCAGAGTAATCGCTTTTAACTCTCTGACTGTATTATTGAAAACCAAACAAACCCCTCACTAATTGTCTTGCCAGCTGGTGAATGACTAGTCTGGGTCCGTCCTTAATGAGCTGTATTACATTCAGAAGATCTGTCGAATGTTCCCTTATCAATCTCTACCTTTTTCAGATGATGACAACGGGAAGAAGGCCAACAATCCGAATCACTGTAACTGCATCATTGACCAAATCTTCACTGGTGGACTTCAGTCTGATGTGACTTGCCAAGTTTGCCAGTAAGACCAGCTGTGTGTCTGTGTGTAAATGTATACTTCTTAGACAAGGTTCTAGAGAAGGCTATATAATGTGATGGTCAGTCTGCCATCTCTTTCTAGCTTTCAGTTGCTCTCTCTCTCTCTCTCCTTTCCTTACACACACCAGCATGCACACACTGAGTCATTCTTAGTCTTTTGTGTTTTGTCCTTCGGCTCCCTCCTCTGGGCATTCCTTTAAATTGCATCAAACGGTACTGTCAAGTTTTAAGTCCTTTTCATTTCATACACAGTAATCATCCTTGTTGCTATGGGTACCTGCAGAGAAAACACCCTAAATTATCTTTTGTAAATTTGACCACAACATTAGAAAAAGTGAAATATTTACTTGCCAGGGTACAAAGATTGTTTTAGGGTCTTTTTTGATCTGGTAATGGGGAAAAAAATCTCTCTCTCTCACTCTCACTCTCTCTCACACACACACACACACACACACACACACACACACACACACACACACACACAGTGAGTAATTGAGATTTTGTGCTACTGAGTGAACGTTCTTGTGTATGTGTAGCGTCTACCTTCCATGACCTTTCACAAAATACAAACAACTGCAGTCAAAATAAAGCACTGTTTACTAATGGGGAATGTAGTCAGAGGCTATAAAGGTACTGCTGATAACAGTAACACTGCTGAGCAATGGGCAGTGGCTCAAAATGTTTTTGGTAGTTTAATTCCTTATTGTATAATATTTGATTGTACAGGCAAGTGTGAAAATGGTTAGGTTTTGTTAAATTATAATATATTTGCTGACAGTGGGTGCATATTAACTTTGAGTGTCATAATTATTTAAATTTAGCTTACAGTGGAAATACAAATTATTTGGTTTATTCTACATCACTTTACTAATGTAATCTATTATGAATGGCAGTTTTGGCTTTAAAATGAACATGATCTATCTTCAGCAGCAGTTCCAGCTGCCTGACTTTCCAAATATTGATCAATTGTGTGGAGAGTGGGTTAATGGATATTTTTTGTTTGTGGTGTGTATGGTTATCACCTTATGGTTGCATATCACCATAATTGTTTTGTTCAATTTGGAAACCAAATGAACCACAGCACTGCTGTTTTGGTTCCTGACGAGTTCTGCATTGAAGGAGAATGAGTTCAACTTCCTTAGGCCTTAGGGCTGGGCTTTCTGACTATATGTTATGTAATGGTTGAAATGTGTATATTGGAAGAGATTTGTATTTATTGGTTCTATTCAATGAAGAGACACAAACTGTGGAATCTGTGGTGGGAGAGAGCATCAGAGGCAAGGTGCATTTCTAGATGATGCTTGTTCACCAATGCTATGGTTGATAGAAGGGGAATTAATGAGCAGGCCACTAGAAGAGGATCTGAGACTTTGTGTAGGTTTATAGGGTTGGGGGCGATCTGATGGATAAGGAGGTTGAGAATAAGGATTTTGAATTTGATGTAGTATTTTAAAGGAAGCCGGTGGAGATTTTTTTAAGAACTGGCATAATGTGATGATGCAATTCGGTGTAAGTGAGAAGACAAGCAACAGAATTCTGAACCATCTGGAGTATATGAAGTGATGAAGAGCCAATGCCAGTAAGAAGAGAGTTGCAGGAATCTAGGTGGCATGAATAAGTGTTTCAGCAGTGGACTTGGAAAGAGACGCTAATTTTGGCTGTTCTGTGCAGTTGAAAGAACAATGTTTTAACAAAGGAATTGACACCAGAGTCAAGTTGTAGAGTTGAGTCAAGAAAACGTTGAGTTCTGAACCACACTGGAGAGAGCATGACATTATCAATTATCAAAGAGTAAGAGAACATATTTTCTTGAGAGTAAATTCTGTACGTTGTCGACATAAAGGAAGCCAAGTTTAAAGCAGAGAATGATTTTACCAAGTGGGAGTATATGGATAATAAATAAAGAGACATAATCTTGGGACCCATTGTGAGATCCATGTCCAATGAATTGCTTTCGATCTGTTCTATCTGTTTCTACTTGGGAAACCAATTGATGGCTATACCAGCAATGCCCAGGTCACATAGCTCATATCATAAACAGGATGGAGTGACTCACCCTGTCAAAAGCAGCACTAAAATTAAGCAGTACAAGAATGCTTAGACATCCAGCATTGGCAGTCACAAGCGTGATTCATGGCCTTATTCAAGGCCATTTCGGTGCTGTGATATTGGCAAAAACCAGATTGGAAAGGACGATTCAGTTGAGAATTTTTGAAAGACATGGAAGATTACAGATGAGAAAGTAGTTATTTACTCACTCGACCCATTCATCCCAATGAGCAGTTACAGCGCGATGGTAAAAAAATATTTAGTCAGCCACTGGTTGTGCAAGTTCTCCTACTTAGAAAGATGAGAGAGGTCTGTAGAGGTCTATGAAAGACAAAGTGACAGAAAAAATCGACGAAATCACATTGTAGGATTTTTAAAGAATTTAATTCTAAATCGTGGTGGAAAATAAGTATTTGGTTACCCACAAACAAGCAAGATTTCTGGCGCTCTCAGACCTGTAACATCTTCTTTAAGAAGCTCTTCTGTCCTCCACTTGTTACCTGTATTAATGGCACCTGTTTGACCTCATTATCTGTATATATATATGACACCTGTCCACAGCCTCAAACAGTCAGAGTCCAAACTCAACCATTGCCAAGACCAAAGAGCTGTTGAAGGACACCAGGAAGAAAATTCTAGACCTGCACCAGGCTGGGAAGAGTGAATCTACAATAGGCAAGCAGGTTGGTGTGAATAAATCAACTGTGGGAGCAATTGTAAGAAAATGGAAAACATACAAGACCATTGATAATATCCCTCGATCTGGGGCCCCACGCAAGATCTCATCCCATGGGCTCGAAATGTTAATGAAACTAGTGAGCAAAAATCCCAGAACTACATGGAGGGACCTGATGAATGACCTGCAGAGAGCTGGGACCAAAAGTAACAAAGGCCAAATACTGTTTTACACACTACGCCGACAGGGACTCAAATCCTGCAGTGCCAGGCGTGTGTCCCTGCTTAAGCCAGTACATGTCCAGACCCGTCTGAAGTTTGCCAGAGAGCATCATGGATGATCCAGAAGAGGACTGGGAGAATATCATGTGGTATAATATCAGAATTTTGTGTTTGGAGGAAGAAGAATGCTGAGTTGTATTCCAAGAACACCATACCTACTGTGAAGCATGGGGGTGGAAACATCATGCTTTGGGGCTGTTTTTCTGCAAAGGGGACAGGACGACTGCTCCGTGTTAAGGGAAGAATGAACGGGGCCATGTATCGTGAGATTATAAGCCAAAACCTACTTTTATCGGTGAGAGCATGGAAGATAGAACGTGGCTGGGTCTTCCAGCATGACAATGATCCCAAACACACCGCTCGGGTAACGAAGGAGTGGCTCCGTAAAAAGCATTTCAAGGTGCTAGAGTGGCCTAGCCAGTCTCCAGACGTCAACCCCATAGAAAATTTGTGGAGGGAGTTGAAAGTCCATGTTGCCCAGCGACAGCCCCAAAACATCACTGGTCTAGAGGAGATCTGGATGGAGGAATGGGCCAAAATACCAGCTTACAGTGTATGCAAACCTGTTGAAGACTTGCAGGAAATGTTTGACCTCTGTCATTGCCAACAAAGGTTATGTGACAATGTATTGAGTCGAACTTTTGTTACTGACCAAATACTTATTTTCCACCATAATTTACGATTAAATTCTTTAAAAATCCTACAATGTGATTTCCTGAATTTTTTCCCCTCATTTTGTCTCTCATAGTTTGTGTACCTGTGATGAAAATTACAGACCTCTCTCATCTTTCTAAGTAGGAGAACTTGCACAATCAGTGGCTGACTAAATACTTAGAGAGAGTGTGTGTGTGTGTGTGTGTGTGTGTGGATTTTGTAAAATTTGTAAATTTTGATTTATTCTATTTTGTTCCTTTTTATACTACTGTTGCCTTAGAGAGGATGCTAAACTCAATTTCACTGGTTTAACGTTGTTTGTAACACCGTTTTCTCAGCGACAATAAATCTATTCTATTCTATTCTGTTTAACTTTGAGGATCAAGACCTGTGTGTGTGTGGCTTTTTTTAGAAGTAAACTGCTGCTACTGATGGGACATGACCGAGAAGCACAGATTGGTTAATGATATCTTTGAGAATGTGGGTACAGGGCAGGCAAGCTTTAATTAGCGGCATAGGGAGGGGGATCAAGGGGAGCAGGGCATATTTTGGTAGCGAGTTTTACTAATAAAAGAACAAAGAGGACTAAAATCAGAGAAGCAGGAAAAAGCTATATCACGTTGCTAGGCTGGATAAGCAGATGACAAAGATATTTTTAGTCGAAGGGCCCATTAGAGAGTTTATTCTCTTTCTAAGAACTGTGTTAAAAAAAAGTCGGAGACTGACCTGCTTAATGAGATGTTCAGCAATGTACCAGGGGAAATGTTGTAAGCTTCATACAAGCTAATGCATTGAGAGACTCCAAGAGGACTGTTTTAGGCTTTATAGCATGTTCCTTGGGAGTAGAGGAAGCAGAAGAGTGAGGAAAAGCCATAGAAATGGACAACATAAAATAACTGGGAGAGAGGGAGAGAGAGAGGGAGAGAGAGAGGGAGGGAGAGATCTCTCTGTCTATATATCTCTTTCTCTCTCTCTCTCTCTCTCTCTCTCTCTCTCTCTCTCTCTCTCTGTCTCTCTCCCATTCTCCCAGAGATAGATATATATCCTACAGAGGAGGATCGGACTAGATTAAGGGTGTGACCTTTATCATGAGTGGGAATGTCAGCATGTGGAGTAAGATGAAAACAGGAAACAGCAGGTCTGGCTACCAGGGAGTTTATTTAAATGGATGTTGAAGTTACTTGGTAACAACGAGTGGGTAGAAGATGATATTTAAAGAGTGGATAACTCTGATAATTCAGAGAGAAAAATGCATGAGGTATTGGTGGACATTAGAGCAACAGTGCGGTAACAACAATTGAATAGCACGATTATTAGAGGAAGTAGGTGATGAAAACCTAAGATCTGTAATGTTGGTTATGTTACTGAAAATTGTAGCCAAACCACTCCCTGCACCCAGAAGGTCAAGTCTTGGAAACACCTTTGAATTTAAGTAGGGTCAACTGGCTAAGCATGAAAAAGGTTGCCTGTTTGTTGCCATATTTCAGTCAGGTTACTGATGCTGATAGTGGGGTTAAATAAACCAAATAAACAAACAAACTAAGTAAGGCAGGAGGAAGAGGGCATAAATTATATAGATGACTTGCACAAAAATGAACTGGTTAGCAAGACAGTACAAAATGAACAGATGGTGTCAATTTACACTTTTGTTGCAATTTTAACCTCGATCCATAATGCACAGAGCATCATCAGCAGAGACTACCAGACTTATGCTAAGAGCCACTCTCACATTGGGAAATGTTAATGTTCTTGAGTCAACTAATGAGAGAACACGGAGTCCCTGCTCTCCAAAAAACAAACATGGCTAGAACATGTAGTTTTCTGAAGATCATGTGAACAAGCCAAAGTCTAATGGAAAAAAGTTTTCCCATAAGAAGTTATGTAAATTTAACTGTTGTTTTCCTTTCGGGTGGCTCTGATAACTAGCCTTTTTAGGACCCATGGAGACTTATTTGTACTAAGAATACAGTACTGTACATGTAAAGCAAATCTACAGTAAAACACGATAAACACAGAGGAACTGAGCAAGGGCTATTGTGAATCTGAATCAAATTTATGTCATTCAGCTCACCCTTATCGAGAGTGACTTACAGTTGATTTACTCTTAATATCCAAACAGTTGTGGGAATTGGCAGAAGTGGGATTTGAACCTTGGACCTTCTAGTCCATAGTCCAGTGCTTTAACCACTAGGCTATCACTGTATACTGAATCATAAATTGCGAATCCAATGTCAGCTGAAACGAGTCAGGCGGCTCGACTCGTACAAGTTTAAGCAAGTGCCTATCGAGCAAATTATGAGAACTGAGATATTTTTCTAGTCAAAATGCATTGAGAACTGAATTTGACGAGTTCTGAAGTGGTCAAAGACAAAGGTACCACTGGATTCGGAAATACATTAACAGATTCCTTAGGAAAATGACAGGACATCTGTCAGTGAACTGTGGGTTATGTAGCAAGACAACGGCCATAAGCACACAAGTCATTCTACCAAAGCATAGTTAAAGAGGAATAAATGTTCTGGAATTGCCAAGGCCGGAGCCTCAACTTAATCCCTTAGAAATATTGTGGAACGATCCGATGTGAGCAGTTCATGTGAGGAAACGGAGTACTGAAGCCGTTCTTAATGGAGGAATGGGCTAAAATGCCTCTGGGCCGACATGCGGAACTGTTCTAGAGTTACCAGTAATTGTTAGTTGCAGATACTGCTGCACAAGGGGTTTCACACCAGATACTGAAAGCAAAGTTTCACATAATTTTGCCACTCTCAGATCATTTTCCTCAGTAACTAAATGTATAACATTTGTCTCATTTGTTTCATTGTGTTTATCTATGTTTAGGACTTGTGTAAAAATCTGATGACATGTTCTGTCATATTTAGGGAACTGTGGTAGCCTAGTGGATAAGATTACTGAACTATGGATCAGAAGGTCCAGGGTTCAAATCCCACCTCTACCAAGCTGCCACTGTTTGCTCCTTGAGCAAGGCCCTTAACCCACAATGGCTTGGATTGTGGTAAATGTAAATTTAGGTAGAAATATAGAAAAATCCAAAGTCTAGCACCACTGCACATAGACCAATACCTGACACATATGCCTGTGTAAATGCACATACCTACTTCTAATATAACTGTTTCCCTTTGTTCTCCTACAGTGGTGTTTCCACTACGATAGACCCATTCTGGGACATCAGTCTGGACCTGCCTGGCTCGTCCACGCCGTTTTGGCCATTAAGCCCGGGAGGTGATGGCACTGTGGTTAATGGAGAAGGTCACATGTCAAGCTCCACCACGCTAACAGACTGCCTGCGTCGGTGGGTTCATATTAACTTCATCCATGTATATTACATTGGGGATCAGAATACAATAAAGCATTTTTAGTTACTATTGTATAAATGGACTAATAGCACATTATGCTGTGTAGAACATTATTAGTGTAGCTGATTTGTAAAACAAACATGAATCTCAAGTGAAATAGTGCTGTGTAGGTGACATTTGCATTAGTTTATCATAACCAAACATCATCTATACAAAACATACGCATACATTGCTGCAAACCTCGGCATGCACTTATATCACAGGGAGATGTGTAAGTGATTATAGATGTGGTCTGATTAGACATGGGGTCTTGCCACAAGAAGGTGTGAAAGTACTTCCCCCACTCTATAAAAAGGCTCTGATGGTACTTTTGGGTAGTGTACCTCTTGGTGAGAGATTAATGACTGCTAGACATGCCTCTACAATGCACTTGAAGACATTGTGGCCAGTTGACAGACTTTGAGAGGGGGCACATCATTGGACTGAGAGAAGCAGCATGGTTGTTTCGAAGAATTGCCACCATTTGGCCATTCTGACCTAGTATGGCCAACGGACTCCAGACAGCCCACCAGTAGAGAACTAGAACACTCCACAATTTTGAATACATATATACATTTTATTCTGGAAAAGGATTGATTAATAAAAAAAATAACTAAATTTCTCACATAGTTCAACATAGTATCTGTTATCTACAGGTGTTGTATTTCCATGTAATTATTATTTATATAATTTATTTATATAATTATTTATAGGGATGCACCGATGTTGAATTTCTCGGGCTGATATGATAACCGATGTTTAGCACATTGCTGTGGCAGATACCGGTGTTAAAAACTGATAATTTAACCTATCAGCATTTTAAAAAAATTCACATAATAATCCATATATGAACTGTTCTTAAAAACTGGAACAGTAATTCATTTTAGAAATAAAATAAAATAATAATAAGAAATAAATGGGTAAATCAGACTTGACGATTGCTGTAAACACAAGTTGCAAGTTGCTCAAAGGAAAAATGGTTTAATTTAATTTTATTTTCTATCTGCCCGTTAAAAATGTAAATTAATATTTAAACATAAACTCAGCAACATCAGATATTTTGCTTTGAGTAACAGCCAAAAGAAGAAACTATTACTGGTTACAATATCGGCTAAAATTCTAATATCGGACCGATGCCGATAACTAAAAAAAACCATATATTGGCAAAAAATATATCGACCACCAATATATTGTGCATCACTAATTATTTATAGAATTGTGTATAATTATTATTTATAATTATATATGCATTATTGTGCAATCATTCACATTCGCTAGACTAACCAATTCACCCAAAATCAGAGATTTTTTTTATATTTTGGCCACATTACAATCAAAATTGTTGTTCTGTTTAATTTATCTACCGCTATCTTAATTTACCTTTTTTTCCAGAATAGGAGTTGCATATGTTTGAATGCACAAGTTCAAAAACTTGACCACAAGAATGAACATTTTGTTTTTATTTTCTTTTTGAGATTTAAGATTTAAAATGGAGAGTCGGAACATTCAGTGCTCAGTAGGAACATGTGGTAGCTAATGTGGCATATGTAACTTATTAAATGCAGTGTAGAGCTGTATCGCTTATGCTTCTCTTTCTCTCTCCTGTAGGTTTACTCGGCCTGAGCATCTAGGCAGCAGTGCCAAAATCAAATGCGGTGGCTGCCATAGTTATCAAGAGTCTACCAAACAACTGACGATGAAGAAACTTCCCATAGTCGCGTGTTTTCATCTAAAAGTAAATTTCATTAGTTGTAATGATTACACTATGTAACACAAGTTTTGTTCCCAGCTTTTTAATATTATATTCCAATTGCTTATGTCTAAAACAAATAAAAAATTGCTTACATTCATCATAAACTTCGCTTTTGTGACCACGGCAACGAAAATTACGAATTTTTATTATAGAAACAGGTCACCAACAGGCATGCCAAAGTATGCTTTGTAGGCCTCATACATCTTAGCAGATGCTTCCACAGAGTACTTTTTCGTTCTTGTCTTTATAAAATGGCCACATACATAGCAAAATGCGTCTGCTGGATGTATGCAACCTCTTGATGCCATCTAAATTGACTAAGGTGCTGTGTACTGTAAGGAAAAAGGAGGTCTCTCCAAACTCGATAAAAATGGTCAATCTTTATTCCATGCAGTACAAGAGTGTACTGAGGATTCAGCAGAGCAAGACTGATCACCCGGTAGCAGAGTAACACACAATATATATACATTTGAAAGTAGTGGTCCTTCCTAAGCTCCTCCTGTAATGGGTGTGGGGGTGAAGTGTGAATAACTGTCTTTAGTTCGAAATCTGAATGAATGAATTCACACCTGTCCTGTCTACGTCAATTCCCCTTTGTTGCTGTGATGGCTGGGGGGGTTTGTGCCCCACTTGGGTGCTATGCGCAAGTCCCAACAATTAGATCATGTCTCTCGTCGTCTCTCAGGAAGGGCCTCTAGTGGCCCTATATAACTGTAGTTTATATACAGCTACCTACAATGCCTGTACAGTCTGCAGAAAGTTCTAGATAATTTCTTGCTGGACAGGTGTTTAGAAACGGTCTTGAGAGTTTCTCACAATTCCAGAAGCTTCTAAGTACGTCCGTGAAACATGGTGAATATCCCGTTAAAAAAATAGGGATCAACTTCAAAATATCAGGTGGTGCTGGACCACAAAAAGCAAAGTGTACAGGGAATAATAAGACGGGGGTTTTCTATTCAGTTGTTAGGGTGTACAAGACAATTTCAGGAAAACACACTTAACAACTGGTGGTGACAAGATTTTTTTTTGAAAATTGTTACATGGTGTTTATTAGTATGGACCAAAAAACAGATTTGCCTCACAGTATAGCATATGAAGCTACAAAAATCTACGTTGCATTTCTGTGAGGTACATAAATGTACGTGGTACTCGGTTTGGTCGTTCATTTGTGCCAGAGGTTTGTCAGAGAACCGAAAACGAGTTACTCTGAGCAAATTTTTCCTATAAGGAATAATGTAAATTGAATTCATCTGTTTCCAGACCCCCGCGGAAAATACGCCACTATATAAAGGCATTTATAATCATTAGTGGAGTTGTATTGTATCAGGGTGCTTCCTGCTTTAAGAATGTGATATGTTTTAGACAAAATCCATCATATGTTAAATGTATCATGACTGAGGAGTTTGAGTTTTTTGTTTGAGCGGGTCTGATACTGTCTCAATAGCATATGATAAGTAATGATAAAAACGTAAGTTGATGTTTAAAAACATTAAACATTACCTACAGTTGGCCCAAATCATCACCCAGGAACAAGCTTGTTTACTAATATAGTGTTAAACATATTATACAATTTGTGAAGTAATGAATTGAAAGTGAAAGTACAAGCCAGCAAAACACTTACTCTAACTGGTGAACTTCGGGCTGCTTAGCATAAGCTGCTGCTAGGTAACTGCAAGCCTGTATTCTAGAACGAACCCTTTTTCGGACCTCATGGAGACTTATTTCACTTAGAATTTACATTTACTGTAGATGTAAAAACTAAAGAAAAACCCACGATAATAATAGCTGTGATCTTCACTTGAGCAAAGTGATGTTGTGAACCTGAATCTTGAGAATCGAGTTTTGTGTGAAAGGATTCTCACGGCTCGACTCGTATAATATGTTTAGAGCAAGTGCGCCGAGGTAATCTAGCAAATGACGAGAACCGAGGCACAAACATTTCCTAGTTATATGAAAAGAATTGATATGTAAATTAGGCGTTGGGTTTTGGGAATATTAATTTTTGAGTGGGTATGTTGGGGACTCATTTTATAGATATTGACACAGTTTTATTATTTTGTTGTTTTTTTGTACCGGTGAAAGAAGAGGAAACAATAAAGAAAGGAAGAAAAAGAAAGGAAAACAAAACACGTACTGCACGGAACCCGCGGACATTACGCCCTAAAAAACTGCACCCTTAGTCTAAACACCCTTGTTCACCCAGAACGGGAGGCACTAAAAACATTTGACGGAATAAAATAAAAAAACACATAAATACTGGAGCTTCAAAACAACAGTTTGACCCTAATCTTAATCATTTTGTGAAAGACTCATACGCTCACTCTTATTTTTAAGCAATGCCCGATATCGGCAATGACAGAACCAGGCACAAATTTCTATAAAAATGCATTAAGAAACCAATTCAACGAATTCAGATGTGTCAAGACCGAGGTAATTTAATTTACTCCCAGTTTAATTTCGTATGTATTTTAGTAATGATTTGCCCAAACTTTTACGGATATGGCATTTCAGTATTTACTTGGTGTGAGCAATTTGTTTAAAACAGTTACTCACTCTCTCTCTTGCGCTCTCTCACTCTGAACCAGCGCTTTGAGCATTCGGCAAGTGTTGCGTAGAAAGAATCATACTTATGTGTCTTTCCCCTTGAGCTTGACAATGAAACACTTCATGGTCCTCCCAGGTGAGCTTTATGTTTTTTTTTTTTTGATCAAGGTTTCTTTTATTGAATTAAACGGAATAACACCTACATCAACACCCCCCATCCCCCCAACCCCCACCCCCCGGAACATCACAAAGTATTCCGCGATCTGCACATTGCCAAGTTCAAGAGATACACCAAGTGTTACAGCCCCCCCCCCCCCCCCCCCCCCCCCCCCCCCCCCCCCCCCCCCCCCCACATCACACAGTATTCGCATTGCACATTCCAAGTTTTCCAAGAGATCCACAAGTGTTTACAGAGAAATGAGGAAAAAAAAAAATAATAAAATAATAATAATAAAAATAAAATAAATAAAATAAATAAGTAAAAATAAATAATAATATCAATTATAAAAAAAAACAAAAAACAAAAAAAAAAAAACAGGTAATAGAAAATGTACATATGATAAATGTAATTTATATACATACAGATGTAATATCAATTATAAAAAAACAGATACATCAAAATGTACGTGATGCGATTGTTATATACATACAGATATAATATAACATAACACTGACTAAATATAATATACATACCTAATATACACATAAAATAAAAAAATACAAGATGGTTATAGGCATGCTATAATGATAAAGATAAAGTTGTCCATGCTGGTCGGTTTATTAACTTTCACCATGTTTTCAGTGAAGGTTATAAACGGACTGCCACGGTAGCTGTAAAAACCTCCCACAGCCGACCCTTGTAAAGTATACCTGACCTTTTCAATTCTGAGATTAATATAGAAACTTCCGCTTATCCAATGGCTGTGCGTTGGTGAACTGCTGTCTTTCCATTTTGGTAAGAATCAATCTTCTGCAAGGAGCGCAGCTAAAAGCCAGCATCTCTCTCCCCAGTCTATCCACAGATGTATGTTCTGGGACCAACACCAAACAATGCAATGAAATGGACAAGGCAGCAATAGTTTATCAACAGACCTCTGACTAGGTTTTTAAAAATGGCACTCCAAAAAGTGTATACTTTTGGACACGACCAAAAAAATGTGCAAAAGCGAGGCTGGGGCCATCCCACAGCGATCACATGTGGGGTCCAGGTCCGGCTTAATCTTAGCAAGCCTGACCTTAGACCAATGCAAGCGATGCACGATCTTAAATTGGATGACCATATGTTTTTGCACAGATAGAAGAGGAAAAAATCCTGTGTATTATTTGTTGCCACAGATCTTCTTCTATTGTTTCACCCAGATCCCAATTCCCATTTAATTCCTAAGTGTTACCAGTGCGAGTGGAATTATACGAGTTTCAGCGATTCATTAAATAAAGCTAATACTCCGTCTATGTATATCTTTACATTTAAAGATTGTGTCTAACAGGGAATGAGGGGGGCGCGCTGGAAAGCAGAGCTTTTATGTTTTATACAGGTGTGCATACCACTTACATAACATACTCCGGATACTGACTGCCTTTACCTTTTTGGTCTGACATGAATAAAAACATGGCTTTGCTCACATCATTGCTTGGACAGCACACAGACAGGTTTTAATACATGTGCTACTATAGCAAGCACACACATGGAAAAGTTTAATGAAATATATTAATGTCTTGATGCATGCTCAATGATCCAGGTAAGAAAATCCAAATAGGTTGAAACTGTTCATCTGGACATAGATTTTGTTGGAGAAACGTTTCGTCACTCATCTAAGTGACTTCTTCAGTCTCTTAGAAATATATTAATAACACAATCTTAGTGTAATCACAGCTGTATTGAGGACTTTAGTTTAGTCAGTTATACTCTAAATTGATTCACTTTTCTGTGTAACTGCTACATTGTAGATTCCATGTTAAATGTTCCAGTAACTTTTGACATGGAACATGTTTTTTGCCCCTGCTTACCCTAGTTGCATTGTGTTGGAGCTTGTATTGGAACTCGCAGTGTTCAGGAGAGCATGTGCTCTGGATGGGGTATAAGTCTATCACAGGGCTGGGCAGGTTTGCAGTTCCAGGGTAGACGGTTAACCTTGGCAGGGGAGGAAAGGTCAGACAACATAATCTTCCTGCTGCTGCAATAGTAGCCCCATCAGCCACTCAAAGTGCCAGCAAAGATGCTGTCCTTGTGGACTATCTCTCGCCAAAGAAGTCCACCATCTGCTGGTGGCAGGAGGTGGCTTCAGGTTGAGCAGAAGCACTCATTACAGGGCTGGATTGGAGATCCTGTTGCAGCACCAGGAATGATTCCCTACTAGGGTGGGCAGTTGGATATTTCACAGTCTGTTTATGAAAAAGCTCAAATGTGATGTGTGTGGTAAGAAAGAGTGCGCTACTGTGATTTCTGGGGGAAAAAATATATATATATGCAGACTCCACACAGACAGGACCCAGGCCACCCCACCCTGGTAACCAGGACCATCTTGCAGTGAGGTGGTGATGCTACCCACCGTGCCACCCAAACATTTGTTCTCCAGTAATAACTTTTTTTTTTTTAAAGCCACAGAACTACACTGAAGGGGATAAACGATTTTTTATTTTGTTATTATATAATTGATCTAAGATCCTCGGTTTGATCCTGACCCCAGACTCTGCCTGTGTGTGGAGTTTGCATGTCCTCCCCGTGATACTCTGGGTGCTCTGGTTTCCTCCCACATTCTAAAGATGTGCATTTGGTTGAGTGGTCACTCGAAATTGGCCCATGACATGAATATTGCCATTGGTGGTGATGTGACGTTAAATAATACTAACAAACAACTAACATAAACATTGTTCTTCAGTAGAGATGCACCGATCGGTTGGCAAGTGACCGGAATCAGATGTTTTTCAGCATGATCAACTGTGATGTGATTGGCCGATCATTCTCATATAACTATTCTGTGCTGGTCACATTTAGCTTCACTTGCATGCCGCACGACAGTGACGTTAGCAGAAACACAGCAGCACATGAAAAACACACTGCTTTCACTACCATTAATTCACAATTCATTTCTGTTTTACACACAGTTCGAGCTGTGTTTGTTTATGAGAAAGATTGGTGCTGACACGTGCTGATGATGAGGACGTGTTAGATTTCAGCTGTGCTTCAATGCTGCTACTTGGTGCACTAAATAATCTCTTTTTATATAGCACAGTACCAGTGAGGGAGTAGTGAGTGCTATTTCGCTTACACAGCCAGTCAAGTCAAGTCAGATGTGTATTTATATAGCGCTTTTTTACAATGGAGGAAGCATTGTCTCAAAGCACTTTACAAGTTTAGATTATCTCTAATAACCTACGTCCAATCCCAACTTGAAGCATGCCTTAGTCGCACAGTGGCAAGGAAAAACTCCCTAGTTCTAGGAATAAACCTTGGGAGAACCAAGACTCAAAAAGGGACCCAACCTCCTTGGCGGCGTAGATGATAAATCTAAGAGCGAACTAAAGTCATGGAGTCAAACTTCGAATAAACTGTGAAGTATTCACATCGACATTAAGTGGCCCCCCCCCGCAGGGGGGGTATGATGGGCTGGAGCTGATGACGGAAGCAGCTTGAGTGGAGCTCCAGCAGATGAACATCATGTGTTCGGGCCGGAACTGCCGGAACACACAGCTCGGAGAGAAAATGTAGCATGAGACCCCGGCAGCATTAGCTATAGCAGCATAGCTAGAAAGAGGAGAACTGGTAGGAAACACAGCCAAGAGGGATCACATGAGACATTGGCAACCCCATCGAGAGGCAGAAGACAGCCAACCCAACGTCTCTGTATCACCATAAAACTCTTTGACTATGAACCCCCCAGCTCTGCCCTTAGTCTAAGGCAAGGATGCACGAGTCAAGATCACGAGGACCGAAGCCCAGTTCAGCCAGACCACCCACTCAACACTCCCGGCTAACGGACAGGGCAGGCAGGCCAGACATGACTCCAGACTCCGGCCCCAGTGACCCAAGCCATGCATCCTGGTCTAAATCTAGTCAAAAGCCTGTGCAAATAGGTATGTCTTTAGCCTAGACTTAAAATTTCGGAGAGTGTCTGAGTCTCGAACGAAAGTGGGAAGTTTATTCCATAGTTGGGGGGCCATGTATGAGAAAGCCTTTTCCCCTGCTGTGACTTTTTTAATTCTAGGAACTAAAAGAAGTTTTGTACACTGCGAACAAAGTAGACAAGTTGTATTGTAAAACTCTAAGAGTTCACTCAGATAATGTGGGGCCAGGCCATGTAGAGCTTTATAAGTTATAAGAAGTATTTTGTAATCAATGTGGAGTTTGACTAGTAACCAGTGTAGTGATGATAGAACATGAGTGATATGATCAAATTTTCTAATTCGAGTTAGCACTCGGGCAGCTGCATTCTGAACTAACTGAAGTTTATTTATAGATTTACTAGAGCACCCAGTAAGTAAGGCGTTACAGTAATCCAACCTTGAGGTTATAAATGCATGAACAAGTTTCTCTGCATCATTAAAAGAGAGGATATTTCTAAGTTTAGCGATATTACGTAATTGAAAGAAAGCAATTCGAGTGATGCTGCTAATGTGCGCATCAAAGGAGAGATCTGAATCAAATGTGACCCCAAGTTTTTTACAGACGGACTGGGCAATACTGGACAGCCATGTAAATTTAGGATAGATGTAGCCAACCTGTCTCTCACAGCCTTGGGTCAGTTTTATCTGAGTTAAGTAAGAGAAAATTAAATAACATCCAATCTTTTATTTCCTTTACACAGTCCTCAATTTTGTTGATTGTAAGGCTGTCATTAGGTTTGGCTAATATGTACAGCTGTGTATCATCTGCATAGCAGTGGAAACTAATGCCATGTTTACGAATAACTGAGCCTAGTGCATGTACAGTGAGAATAAAAGCGGGCCAATCACTGACGCCTGAGGCACGCCATACTTCAATTTTGAGGGCTTAGACCTTAGATTATTTATATGAACAAACTGGTACCGGTCGGTTAAGTAGGATTTAAACCAAGAAAGTGCTAATCCATTGATACCTACAGTATTTTCTAGTCTGTTTAGTAAAACATCATGATCTATAGTGTCAAATGCTGCACTTAAATCTGACAGAACAAGAAAAGAAACACATCCCTTATCTGCAGGCATTAACAAGTCATTTAGTACCCTAATTAATGCTGTTTCAGTACTATGATGGGGCCTGAAGCCAGACTGAAATGTTTCATAAATTTCATTCCTTTGGAGGTAACTGCAGAGCTGCTGATGTATGGCTTTTTCTGAGATTTTGGACAGAAACGGTAGATTTGAAATTGGTCTATAATTAGATATCACACAAGGGTCAAGATTGGTAACGTTTGATAACGGCAGACTTAAAGGATTTGGGCACATAACCAAAGGTAAGGGATGAATTTAAAATAACTAACAGTGGCTCTATAATACTAGGTATTAATTGTTTGAGTAAACGTGTAGGAATTGGATCTATTAAACATGTTGATGACTTAGACGAGCTGATCAGTGCGGATAATTCAGTATTAGTAATTGGTTGCTGAATAGTTTGGTGATGTGATGAGCATCGAGTTTTATGTCTAATGTTTTCTATCTTATCATTAAAGAAAGTCATGAAATCATTACTGTTAAAATTACACAGAACGGGAGAATCACTTTCTGTAGGTTTTTTTTTTTGTTAATTTTCAGACTGTATTAAAGAGAAATCTTGGATTATTCTTATTTTTCTCTATGATTGAGAAATATGCAGCTTTAGCTAAGGGCATGCTTATACTCTGCCATACTGTCCCTCCAAGCAATCTTAACACACCTCCAATGTACGCTATGTCTCCACTTGCGCTCAAAATGCCGTGTTTCTTTTTCTTTTATTTGCTTTAAGGTACGGGTGTGGTCATTATCAACCATGGTGCTAGCCTTTTTTCCCTACTACGGGCGTTTGACCCTAGCAGGGGCAGTCGTGTCCAGGGTTGAGCGGAAGCAACACATTCTAATTGCTCACTTACATACTCAAGATGATTAAATTTAAGGTCTGGTAGGTTTTTTAATAAAACGGCAAGCTGGAGTAGCAGAGTGATAGTGCGCTTGGTGTGAAACGAGGCAGAAGGATTTTTATTTATTTAGAGATAGCTCAAATACTCAAGATAGTGATCTGAAATCGAATCACGAATTTGCGGGAAAACATCAAGGTTTATCTATATTGATACCAAATGTTAATATTAGATCTAAGTATGATTACAGCGGTGGGTTGGTCCCATCACATTCTGAGTGTACCCATGGATTCTAAGATGGACTCGAAAGCAATTTTAAGTGGATCCTGCTCATTGTCAAAGTGAATATTGAAATCATCCACCTACAATTAAAGCCTTATCTGTTGACAGTAGTAAGCAGGAAAGAAAGTTAGCAATTCCTGAAGAATTCTGAATAGGGACCAGGAGGGCGGTAAATAGTGATGAGCTGAAAAAGAGTGTGGTTTTGGGACTTCCATAAGGGTGGATCAGTTCACATTAAGAATCAGAATTTCAAAAAGAATGAGCCTGTAATGGGATTTTAGCTGTAACACCTAACTCTTTGTCAAAATTGTGGCTATGCCCTCCCCCCCGACCATTAGGACGACGGAGACTAGAGTGACTGTATCCAGAGGTGAGGCTTCATTTAAGGCTAAATATTCATCAGGTCTAATCCAAGTCTCAGTGAGACAGAGCGTGTAAGTGTTTATCAGTGATCATTTCATTTACAATCACTGCTTTATTTGGAAGTGATCTAATGTTAAGTAATCCTAGCTTTAGTCTAATGTTGTTATTTCTTTGGCAGCTATCTGTGTTTATACTAATGAGGTTATTAAAACAGACTTTTTCAGAGCGTTTATGTTTAGGGCAGATGCGGGTAACAGACACAGTTTCAATAATGTGGGTTCTGGGTGACGGTGCATGGCTACCAGCAGACAGTTGGTTAAGCCAGTTGGTTGACCCCTGCTCTGGATAGTCAGCCCCTAACCAATCGGGCCATGTCTTCATCTTTCTAGTTCTTCACAGAGTGCTATGCAGGACGAAAGTAAGCTGCAGAGAAACAACTCTGACACACTCAACAATTAATTTAAGAGGACATTTAAAACAGCATCACCTTATTGAATATGTGGAATTTGACGATGCTAAAGCTAGCTCTGCTGAGAATGCAGAGCCAAGCAGAAGCCAGCATCTTTCTTTAGCAGTGAAAAGGTTTCCACTACAAGAAAAGTTGAACAAAAATGTTTTTGTATGCTGTATTCTGTCATTTACAATTCTTGGACAGACAAAAATCGGCTGGTCATGTGTTTAAAAAAAATCGTAAATCGGAATTGGCCAAGAAAACTGCGGTGAGTCTCTGTTCTCCAAGGTAAATATGTGCAGAATTCATGGTTGCAAATTCAGTTCATTACAGTTAATTATTTTAATAAAAATATTGTATTTACCTTAACACTTTGCCGCTTGGGTTTTAACATGATTAACTAATTAACAGTAAGGCAAAAATCACATTTAGTGCTTTAGTCCTCATGAAAATGTATTCAGATTTTATATTGATGATAGATTCACCTTATCATGACTCAGTGCTCTCCCTTGCATGAAAGTACATAAGCTGCTTTTATAAGTTTAAAAAGTATCAGCGATACTGGCCTGTATTTACTTGGCATCGGATCAATACAAAATTTTGCAGTATTGCACACCACTATACCCTCCTCTCCCCTCAGTCACAGCCAGTGCCTGTGTATGATGCCTGACCTGGTCAGAAGGCACGACTGGGACTTGAACCCAGGTTATCATAGTTGTGGATAGTCTATTAGAGCATGTGAGAAACATTACTAGTAAAGGGCAAACATATTAGCGTAGTCGTAATTTGTTGCTTGACATTTTGGCCATTATTGGAGTGAGAAGACACTGGTACAGTGGCAGCTGTTTGGGATTGGTAATGGAGTTAACAAGACTAAAGTAATAATGAATTTCAGGTTAACTAAGAGCTCCAAAAAACAATAGATGCTCCTTTTACTTATTTCTGCATGTATTCAAGAAATTGTTGACTACGAAAGACTTTTGTACATTGTATTTTGATCTTCAGCTGATAACATGAGTGTATACTTGATGTAAAATCCTGTGTCCTAGCTCCTTGATTTGTTCTTGATTTTGCACCCAGTGGCAGCTTTTTACCAGTACTCAATGCTTTTTTGCATATGATGACACACTCGAGGCCTGTGGCTGCCAGTACATTCTACTGGTTAAAGAACAAGCATGTAGAAGAATTTTGGGTAATGTAGGCAGCCTACTGTAAGTGAAGAAACAATTTATCAACTTGCTCATTGTGGCCAAATCTTGGATAAATCATTTTGTATGTAATGTTTTCTTGTATGATACAAATAGATGTTTTAGCATGTAGAGTGAAAAGTTCAATACTTTAAAGTAAGCACAACACTACTGGGATCATTATAAAGGACCTTATAAATATTTCCATACTTGCATGTTCCAGTATTGTATTTAGTAAGTACAAAATGGAGTTTGATGCCATTATTCGATATTGGACATAGTCTGCTACTTTCCCCTTTATTTCCTTCCCTCATTTTATCCATTATTCATTTACAAATAATTTTTAAATTATTAATTGTAATTAATTATTTCTATTTATATGCAATTTGACTTATTTTTAACTTTTGTTTTTTTTCCTCTGACAGTAAGGAGAACAGAGTGAATGGCCAGTACCAGCAATCGGTAGACATATTAAACGACAATAAGTAAGTAACAGCTTCATTTGTTGTAGCTGTTGTTGTTGAAAAATGTGAACAAACCCTGAATTGCTTTTTTAATCTAGTTCTTGTCTGAGCCATTTTTGCTAAGATACTCCAGCTTTATCTCATAAGACTCCATCTTCCACAGTGCAATGTTCAGCCTTGCTAGCTGTTACCTAGCTTATTTGATGTACAAATTAGGGAGGTTTTGTGGGAGTGGGAGTTTCCATATAAATACATTAGCCATCTGTCAGGTAACCTGACCCAACTATCATATGTCCAGCAGACCTCAGCTATCATATTTTTCGTACATTTTTGTAGCCTAAAACAGGTTTAATTTTAACATTTTTTTAAGACTAATTGACCTCTCTACATGCTTATCACAAGCACTGGTGGTGTGTGTGGTTCAGTGACGAACTTTCACCTACTGATGCACCTAATGAAAAATTTCACCAAACGACAACCAAACTGCAACAAATGTCATATTTAGAGAGCACAGATATTTAGAGAGCAGAGTGACCAATGGCCGATATATAATGGCACTTTTATTTTGCAACTATAAAACTAATAATAATAAATGAGACATAAAATTGCTGAACATTTATTGAAGCTATATCTTTTTTTATTTATTAAAAAAAAAAAAAAAAAAAAGTGTTACATTACAGATAACAGCATCTTCTTGTTTCTGGGGAAAAAAGGAGATACTTGCAAAAAATAAACAATGTTCGAGTAGTGCACATAGTAGCAGAATCTTTTGTTTTAATCCCAATCCCAGTTAAGAGCAGAAAGTTGTAATGCTGGAAACAAAGTTTTCATCTTCTCATAAACGACCCCACCCTCACTGAATGTTCTCTCAGCATCTCTTTGTTTTTAGTCACTCAGTAGTCCCAGTTTGAGCTGCAAGGTTTAATGCAGGAAACAACGCGTCTCTGCATTTTCTCCACTATTTTGGAATATCGGTCTTGTGAACGCAGGTATCGGCCGATGCTGATTATTTCAAAGTGGCATTAATCAGCTAAAATTAATCTCTACATTTACCAGTCAGAGTCTTTTTCATCTTGTTGGAAACAATCAGTCATGTAGTGTAAGCACCTCAGCAATTTGGTATGGAAGCACAAGTAATTGGCATAATGCAGAATGCTTAAAGTATGTCAATTAGAAATGATATTTGTGTTGTATTCTTTTAGTTTGCAGCCAGACTGCTTCTCTGCTCCATATGCCCTTCAGTGTGATGCATAGACTAAGAAACTAACCAGATATTTATTGTGCCACCTTGCTAATATACTCCTGCAAGAACAATACTTTCAGTTCCTGATTTTTTTTTTTTTGGTACACTTTGTGCATTCTCGCCTTGTTCAAGCACATTTTGGGAGAAAAAACAGACTAGTTCTGCTCCCTGCCTCCCCAACCAATCATTCCTCCTTTCCCCTCACTTTATTACTTAGTACATGTCCGTGGAGATGTGGAGAAACATGCCTGTGGTGGAATTTGAACCCTCAGTCATTTTGTCACTAGTACAGGACTTTAATTGAGCTAATGCTGAGCAGCTGTATTGTATTTTATTGTATTCACAATGCATGTGTGTGTGTTTTCACTCAGGTATGCCCTGTTTGCTGTGGTGAATCACCAGGGCACATTGGAAAGTGGACATTACACCAGTTTCATCCGCCAGCACAAGGACCAGTGGTTTAAATGTGACGATGCCATAATCACCAAGGCTAGCATCAAGGATGTGCTGGATAGCGAGGGGTGAGCAGTGATTCTATCTACAAATAAGCAAATTCATTGGTCAGCTATACATCAACCTTGAGCTGACAGGATGTTATTGCTGTAGCCTGTTTTCTGCTGATGCCATGTATAGCTCTCTGTATAGTCCAAGGACTGTATTCAGAGTTGTTCCCTTAATTCTAAGGAGTTCATGCTGAATTTGCACTCATTGCTTTCTAGAGTCCATATTGTTTGACTCCAGCATTGCTCAAACAGGTGATTATTTTTCATATGAGCATGGTTACCCTAAAACTATACATTACACATTTTAAACCTGCTTTTTCCTGGTCAGAGTCACAGGAATAGCCTCCTGTTCCTCAAATGTGGCTAGTAGTGACTGTACAATGACCAAACTGTTCGCCAGTGACATGCATTAGGGGGGCATGTGCCCTAGTAAAATGTTGCACAGTGGTAAAAAGTCAATTGTATCCTGGATTGCTGAGCCGAACTACAGGACGTGCCACTCAAATTCACTACAGGCACTACAGCTTGAGAGGCTAACACTTTCAGTCAGAGCCAGTTCTTGCAAATATTTAAAAGAAAGCAAGTTATGCTGCAGACAAGATAATGATGAGTCATAACTTTATCATTTGGATAGCCACTTATAACTGTATAATATGTGCATATTAAACCTTACATATTAGACCACTAAAGCACTATAGTATAACTAGAAAAGGCATCAGTTATGTTAGCATAAACAAAATGAATGCAGTTAATAAATAATATTTATTGTTGATGTGCTAGACATTTGAAACGCTGTACAAGACTGCGAGCATTTAGTCAGTGAGAACTGAAACGGTAAACTTGAAACCTGCATTGCAGTTGCCTGGTATATGCACGTTTCTTATTCATATGGGCAGCCCCTTTGCCTAGAACTAGATGATATGAAGAGATTCTGTAAAGAGGAATCTGTATTCTCCAGCCCTATCAGATGTCGCAGGAAAAGACTAAGTGTTGTTTTATGGGAAAGGGAGGTTGTACCAAGTATTACATGTAGGAGTGCCAATAATTGTGGCACAGGGTTTGTTAAAAATAATATTTTCTTTATGATTTCATCAAGAAGATTACAGCAACTGTATATTATAGATGGAAATACCCAGGAATTAAAGCTTACATTCTACATTGCAACTTTATGCGTATTGTACAGAGTAGGGGTGTGCGATATGTATCATCGACAATATGTCACTCACTTTGCAAAAAACAGTCAAAAATTTGCCTTAAGAATTTATGTATTCACTGCGTCGTGTAGCCTTGTAGGATGCATGCTAGCGCCACTAATCAAGCTACCTAAAAAGCCATGGGTTTAACCAACTTTTGAATACTTTCGAATAGAGATCCACAGATCGATCGGCCTGTGATCTCATATAACCGATTCTGTACCGGTCACAGATAGCCACACTTGCGCACCGGATGACTGCAACACAAACACAGCCACACATGATAAACACACTGCTTTCACTGACATTAATTTACAATAGAATTCTGCTTCTAATACAGTTCAAGCTTTAAACTGTGTGTATGTCTGAGACAGATCGGTGCTGAGTCACGCTGATGACAAAGAAGTGTTAGATTTCAGTTGAGCCCAAGTGCTACTACTTAGTACACTAATTAGTCTCTTCCTATATAGCACAGTATTAGTGAGGGAGCAGTGATGTAGTGGTATTTCGGTTACAGCCATGTCTTCAGCCTTCTAGTTCTTCCCAGTGAGTGCTGTTTGCAGTACGAATGACGAAAGTAAGCAGCGGAGGAACAACTCCAAAAACACTGAGCCCAATAATAAGACATTTAAAATGGCATCACCTCATTGAATATGTGGAATTTGACAAAGCTAAAGCTAACTCTGCTGAGAGTGCAGAGCCAGACACAAGTAAGCAGCTGCTGCTACTGTATCTTTTTTTTTCATGGAAGAAGTTTTAAATGAAAACAGTTGATCAAAGATATCTGTAGTCTGTCATTTATAATTCTTGGACGGAAAAAATATTGAACTCAGCCAGTCCCATGTTAAAAAAAAAAAAATCGGAAATCAGGATCTGCCTGACCCAAGATGTACACTGTCAGAGTATCATCTACCGTATTTTTCGGACCATAACGCGCACTTAAAATCCTTTAATTTTCTCAAAAATCGACAGTGTGCCTTAAAATGTGGTGCGTCTCATGTCTGAATTAAATATGGTTGTGCTTTCTGACCTAACAACCGATTGTAGATGGTACACGGCGCTATAAATCTGTCAGATGTTTTAGCACAGCCTTGGCAAGTTACGAAGCTTACGCCACCGTAGTCCTCAGCATCGCGGAGATACGGTATGTGCTTCAGCATTAGGGTATGTGCAATTCCATTGTTCATTTTCGAAGCGGATTTCAAACTCGACGCTATCAGTCACGCAGTAAAACATGGAAATAGAGCAGCTGCGAGAGAATTCAACATTAACGAATTAATGGTACGGAAGTGGAGGAAGCAAGAAGACGCCCTGCGCCAGTTAAGAAGACAAAACTGAGTTTCCGAGGGAACTTTAAGAGTTTTGTTTCATTTAATGCGCCTTATAACCCGGTGCGCTTTATGTATGAAAATAGACCCGTTAGCAGTCGATCATTGATATCGCGCCTTATAACCCGGTGCGCTTTATAGCCCGAAAAATACGGTAATTATTGTTATTACACACCCTTAGCGCAGAGCCAGACAAAGTATAATTACTTTTGTAATATTTTTACTACTGTACAAGTCAGGCAAGTGAAATAATTCTATCAGGTGTGAAGTGTTCTGTATGTTTGTGAAGTTGTTGTACTCAGGAATTGTGCTTTGCTCTCTGTTACAGATATTTGTTATTCTATCACAAGCAGTTTCTTGAATATGAGTAGCCTTAACACCAGACTGCTGAATGTGGAGTGCTTCGTTCATCGAGTGAGAGCGATCAAGAGAGATCACGCATGCAGCAGAGGACAAAATTAACACAAGCCTACCTGAAACTGTGACTTTCCTTCCTCTCCCTCCCACAAAGGGGCCAACGAGTAAAAGTGACGAAAAGAAATGAATCATGCAACACATTCAAACCAGCGCTGAGCCAACTGTTACTTGACACGAGAAAAGCGGAGGAGAGGAAGAACGCACGGCTGCTCTCCATCTCTCCCTCTGTTTTCTCCATCATCGAAAGATAGGAGAATGGCATTCTGTGGACAGATCTGTGAAAGGAGGAGGACAGGGCACATCTCAACTTGAATACAGTATTTGGGGGTTTTACTTGGTTGATTGTTTGCCTGTTCTTTTTTGTTGTTCTGTGTTTTCCCCTCATGGTGCTTATGTTCAAACTGACCAAGCATTAGAAGTCCGGTGGGGAGAGGGTGGGAGTGGGAGGGATGTCTGTTTTGCATATGCATATGGCCTGAATGGGGGAAAAGACACAGTAGCGCAACAAAGAAGGTGTGCTTTCAAGTTTGTTTTTCTAAGAAATAATTATGAATATTGTTTGTGATTGATCATGAATACTGTACAAGTCTAGTCTCTATTGTAAGAGTGGGCTTCTGGATGGAGATGATGAAGTATGCGGGTCTGTGTCAGCACTGCCATAGAAGCGGAAAACTTGGGCATGACTGATGTTTTTCTTTTTCGTTTTTTTTTTACTCTTGCTTGTCCCCATTTTAAAATTATTTTTAACATTTTTTTTCCTTCTCAGTCATCCTGCAGGGTTCCAGTTTTTTATTTGTATCTCTGATTGTGTTGTGAATTTCAGTACGGTATTGCAAAGCTGAAAGTGGCTTTCGAGTGAAGAGAAGCAACAGAACTGAACATTTCTGAAGAAGTATTTGGCAAGACAGCTACTGCAGTGTCTGTTGCTAATCCCTGTGCCTCTGGGATTTACCTCCGATCATCGAAATAGGGGCAAAGACTGCAGGCTTATGCAAGGTGAAGTGTTAAAGAAAGGGTTCGCCAGTTAAAACATTTCCGAAGCAACTCCGCTTTGGTGTGTTTTATCAGTGGAATTCGTGTTCAGTAGTTTCGGCATTCTAAAGATGTGTCTTGTACAAGGAGAATGATTTTCCTAAGAATGATGTGTCCTGACACACAATAGTCACTTGCCCACAGATTAGGTACAGACTGTAACAATCTGGTAGATATATTCTTTAATTGGATCTTACCATGTAGGTTGTTACTGTATGTTTTGCTGATGGGTGCTGCATTATTGACTGTCCATTCTGCTGTATGGGAATTAGTGGATGACCTCTACAGCACTGTCCCAAACAACATAAAACCATCGGCTGCTAAATGGTACCAAGTACAGTACAGTGCAGTAAAGTGTTCAGTGCTCTTCTGTAAAAGCACTAATGTTGTATGTTTTCAAACATGTAGGATGTCTTGTGCAGGTTTTCGACGTGATATTTGAGAAATTATTATAATTTTTTTTTTTTTTCTCTGGTTTGTCTTGGCAAATGACATTTTTTAATTTAATCATTAACGTAACTGAAGCATGCTGGCGATTATCATGAACAATTTCATGTGACATTAAGGACAAAAAAAAAACCAAACTTGAATACCTGTTCTATTGATAACATGCTTGCAGTGAAGAGTTATTGGAAACATAGGGCAGTAGTCAACTGTATGCAGTCATTTCAGAATATTATGACCACCCTCTGTTTCTACACTCAGCTCTGTTTACCATATATCACTTTGTAGTTCTACAATTGCAGACTGTAGTACATCTGTTTCTCTGCATACTTTATTAGACCCCTTTACTCTGATCTCTAATGGTCAGAACCACCACAGATCACGTATTGTGTGAGTGCTGGATCATCCTCAGCACTAAAGTGACAGTGATGTGGTGTTGGCTTGTTAGTGTGTGTTGTGCTGGTATGACACAGCAGTGCTGCTGCAGTTATTAAAACTCACCGTCCACCCCTATCTGGATGGGTGTACCTTATAGATGTAAAGTCTGGAACAGAAGCTCATCTGTTGTTGCACACTTTGTGTTAATCATCCTCTAATCCTTCATTAGTACTCACAGGGCACCGCTTACAGGATGCTGTTGGATGGGTGTTTCTGGTTGGTGGACTATTCTCAGACACTGAGGTGTTTAAGAACTCCAGCACCTCTGCTGTCTGATCCACTGTTACCACCAACACTCACTAACACCCCACCAACACATCAGTGTCACTGCAGTGCTGAGAATGATTCACCACGCTGGTGGTGACCCTGACCATTGAAGAGCAGGTTGAAAGGAGGAAAAGTATGCAGTGGAACAGATGAACTACAGACTGCAGTTGCAGAACTACAAAGGGCTCCTATATGGTAAACAGAGCTGATATAATGGACTGAGTGCAGAAACAAGGGGTGGTCATAATATATTGCTGTAGCTGTATATAACATGGAGCATGGCTGTGAAAAACAATTCCAGTTACACTAAAGATGTGGTCCCATGTGAAACAGTGCATAATTAAAATTTGTTTCCCCTAAAATTGATTCAGAAAGGGGAAAACCCCACTTAATCCACAGAAAACAGACTGGCAAGCAGGTGGTTTGAATGTAGAGATATTGAATAGGAATGGCCCCAAAGGAAATAATTGAAATAATGCCTCCGTTATGCAAATATTCATTGCCTGTACCATTTTCCAGAACGAGGTATAGTTGGAGAAGTCTTTTACTTCACCAAACATAGTTGACTGAAAAACTCCGTGGTTCCCAAACTTTTTCTGCAGTGCCCCTTGTTTTGTAGATGAGAATATTTTCGAGTCCCCCCACTCCCAACACACATGTACATGTCTTTTGGTTCCAAACTCCACTGGAATTTATTTTAAACATTGTAAATCACTTTTACAGTGGAATTAAAACAAGTGACATGCATTATGTATCTCAATTTTTTAGTGTGCAACATAACAGTGGTTCAAACATGCCTCATTCACGCCACTGCAATACCACCGGGTCCCCTTAGGGGGCGCCCCTCCCTTTGGGAACCACAGGAATAACTTGAAGTCCTTAAGCACCTAAACACTCTCTCAAGAAGACTTGATAAAATGTAAGTAAAATTACAGCCCATATTTCAAACTCACTAGTGTGAGCTGTTGGTTAATTAATAAGCTTGTAGCATTGCTCGACCCAACACGGGACATCTTAACCATGTCCTATGTCATAAATAGTTTGCTATAATAGTGATGACACAATTTGTCTTGCTGCATATGTGATTTGGGAGACAGCCAAAGTCTTGCCAAAGCACCAGGTTCAAACTCCCTCCATAGGTATTAATGGAGAATCAATATGGAAATAAGTTCAGACATCAGTTTCTTTTCTGACCTGCCACGTGTCCAACCATCTGAAGGCTTCAAATGGAAGCGTAGGTAAGAAAATCTTAACGAGGCTTAAATGTTCCCTGCTTGAACAGCCTATACTTGGGCTATTATTAGAAGTGAGTTATTAGTAAACAGGGTTTCTGGTGTTTTCTGAGTTACGTGTGTTGAAATGATTGTTCAATCAGCCATCTACTGCAGGTAGACAGATTTGGGTTCGCAATTCTGAGCTTTTACTTCAGTCATGACTTTGCACTAATGTTAGAATACAGACGGGCCAATAATGCATGCACCATTGTTCCTCTGCCTCTATACACGAGTCCAATGCTGCTCTATTAAATCAGTATGCTGTTTTCACAAGGAGCTATATACAAAAAAAGAAGAAAAAAAATACACCCCAGGGTATTGTGCATACTTTGTTTTTGTAATTAGTACTGACATATCACCTATTACAAAAGAATCTCCCACGTCTCACATTTTTCACTGAAATCTGTTAATGCTCAGGCTACTGCTAGTCAGCTGTTGCAAACGATACCAGATACTCATAGCGGAATTCGGATTCCTCTGGTCTGTGGCAATTTGCTTTTTCTTTTCTATGCCACAAACTTGTTCATGGCTTGTCTGGAATATACATATTGCCATTTTGTCATTCAGGGAAACAGGAGAGACGTCTTGAAGTGATTAAAACTCAGCTGGAAATCTGTTTTGCAGTAGTTTTTTCTCAGGTCATGTGATTTGCACTTTTTTTTTTTTTTTTTTTTTTTTGTAGCACCTGAAAAATAATTTTATGTTGGGGGGGGGCTTACAAGAAAAGTGTAGTAATTAAACCAAGCTATCTAATTCATAAGTTTGTAGTAATAGTTTAAAGAAAAAGAAGCTGAATAAATATTAATAGACATGACATGTATTAAAACTATACTAAATAATAACAATGGAATAGATAAGTAAAAACAGAACAAATAAATAAAAGCAATTGAATAGAACAGACCTTGTGTCCTCAGCGGGAACGACATTCTCAGTCAACCGGAGGAGATAGACAGTTACTGTCCTCTGTGGTCTGATTAAAAGTGTGCTAGAAAGTGATGGAAGAACAGCTTGGGTGGAGCCGAAGCGGAGGAACATCTTAGTGCATGGGCTGGAACTGGTATCGTAACATGAGCTGAAAGAGAACAAGTAATTAGTTATTGTTAAGAACACAGAGTCTATTAACAGAACACGTTTGAACCACTGACACTAAGCGTAGCATGTTTATTCCAGCACACAATGTAGTTTGATACATTGGTCCACAGTTTGCTTAATTTGTAGTGTCTTCAAGTTGGCTTACACACAAGGTATAGTATAGTAGATAAGATCCAGTACAGTGGAAATGACTTGCTCATTGGTATATCCCAGACACGGAGACTCAAGTCCCTAGTGCACATCTCTGCTCAACAGTATTTTATACAACACAAGACGAATGTTGCGAGTAAGAGCTGATTTATAACTGTTAAAAGTGAAATATTATACTTGTTTTTCACAAGTTATCACAGTTTCGATGGGTCTTAAGACGCTAACATGGCACCCTTCTCACCTTGCCAAAACAACATTTTTCAGAATGACCTGTTTTGAGTGCATGCTCCTTTAAATGGTAAAGAGCCACTGCCACCCCCAGAGCAAAACCCAGAGATCCCCTAAACTCAAGCCCCTTTCACACAAGCACTGTAACCCAGAACTGGACATTACAAAGTCGAAATAATGTCTGAGTGAGCCCATGTGTGAATAGAGAAGGTAAAGTTCCAGAGAATTCACAGTCTGTAATGTGACTGGCATGAAACCAGAATAAACACAAATGACTACTTGCCCGTACAGTGGTACCTCGGTTTTCATTGATAATTCGTACCAGAAGCCTTGTCAAGGACAGAAAACAATGAGTACAAAAAAAAAAAAATTCAATGTAAATTGAATGAATCTGTTCCAGACCTGCAGAAAATCCACAGTGTATTATATGCTTTAATGGAGTTGTATTGTACAGGTGCTCCCTGACAAATCCGACAGATCCATCGATAAGTTACATGTCATAAGTCATGAACTGAGGAATTTAATGAGTGTTTGGTAGAGCGGTATATACTGTATCATAGCGGAGTCTTTGATAAGTAAATGATAAGCAAGTTAGTAGTTTAAAACACTACCATTAACCTACAGTTGGCCATCATTAAACACAAAGCTTATTTTATAATAAATTGCTGAAAAATCTCACATAATTTACTGGGTAATGGATTAAAAGTGAAAAGTAAAAGCATAACACTTTATTTCTGAATTCAGTGTTCTAGCATAGCTGCTAAGCTAACTGCAGCCTGTGTTGCTTTCGGTTGGCTCTTATAAACTAAGATTTTCAGGATCCATGGAGACTTAATTGCACTAAACACGGTAAACAAGTGCTATCTTCTCTGAGCAATGGCTATTGTGAACCTGATTCCCTAAATCACCATGTACTGAATCGTGAATCAAGTTTTGGCTGAAATGATTCATGCAGCTTGACTCAAGTTTTAGCAAGTGCGCTGAGTACACGACGCTGAGTAAACGACCAGAACCGAGACAATTTTTCTTGTCAAAATGCGCAGAAAACCGAATTTGATGAGTTCCAAGGTACCACTGTATATTAATTTCCACTCTTTTGCTGATCTTGCGGATAAGTCAGAGTACATGTAGTATTGACATTGACACAAAGCAGTCTTCATCATCATGGATGAGTCTGTAGCCTTGTTCGACGTCTTCGGTGTGCTGTCAACAAAACAATTCCATTTCCACATCTTACGTTTTGGGTCAGGACCTGCCTCAGATTTTGCTGCACATGCACCACCCCTTTCCTAAAGCACACGGAACATTTTCTGTAGTTAGAATGTGTCTGACACAGTATGCTACATGTGTGAAAGGGCCACTCAGGGAAAATGTCTGGACCTGCTTCTCCTGAAATGGATTCAGATGATTAATTAGCAATAATCCACGAGAGGGAGTGCTTTAACATGAGATATTGGCACGGGTGTACTGATCTTCGTTAAAGCACTCCCTCTCGTGTATTACTGCGATTATACCACAGTTCCGTTATTGCCATTTATTGTTAGATTTTAAGATAGAGGACAGAAAAAATTATTTACTTAATCAACATTCCGTGAGGTAAAATAGTTCCATTCTAAGCCTTTCAGTCATTCAAACAGAGGAACAGAATTACCATTAACTGTTTATTATACAGTCGTATGAAAACGTTTGGGCACCCCTGATAATTTTCATGATTTTAGTTTAGAAATCATTGGTTGTTCAGATCAGCAACTTGAGTTAAATATATCATATAGCAGATGAACACAGTGATATTTCAGAAGTGAAATGAAGTTTATAG